>OU015747.1:830646-841183 GCA_907169655.1 Acomys percivali | reverse complement strand
GTGGGTGTGTTGTGTGAGTATGTGTGCCCACGCACATGAACGCACAAGTCTTCTATGAAACATCTTTCTGGTAAAACATTCACAAAACATTGTTTTCGAATGGCTCGTAGGGTTCCATTTTCTAGCACTTTTGGCAAAGGTCTCTGCTGTGGCAGGAAGCCTTTCACGAGTGTTACATAGCTGTGGAAGAAGCTCAGCTCCTCCATGAAGGATGTGGACAGCGATGGGAATCAAAATTCTTATTTTGCTTTTCCAATCAAGTACTTTTTACAATCTACGCTGTGTTGAGTCATCACGGTGACAGCCTAACTGAATTACTCACAGGGATCTGCAGTAACCTGTTACTAAAATTGATTAGATAGCTCAATGTCATCGATTCATAGTTTATGTCTTGGTGACAACACTCTAGCCAAACCCTGCGTCATTAACAGAATTAGAACTTGCCAGTAGTGTCTATCATCAGGTCAAGGTTAATACAAAAACAGCACATTAACACAGTTTAAATGTAAGCAGATATTTCCAAAAGACAGCTTGGAGAATCTGGAATGAGGGTGGAGATGGTAGCTTGTTCCTCAAGCAGCGAAACGTTTCTGGATAAACCACACAAGGCTGAGGGGAACACATATATTAAGAATCTTCTCATAGTCTATGTCCTAAGGGAACAACTCTCTGTTGTACCAATTAAGACATTTATTTTGCCTTGGCAAGTACTTTTAAATATGCATTAATTGGCATAAAGTGATTTGTATATGTATTTTCAAAAATCTGTTGGAAACTCTAGTAAAAGACTTTATATTGATCTAGCTAGTGGATGATGTGCATGTGTGGGGAGTCTGTTACCTGAAAATCACTTCTACATCACGAGCCCATCCTTAGTCCTGAGCCACTGAAACTGCTGAGAGCCCAAAGTTAAATCCTTTAAAAACATAAAGCAAAAATAAAATGTCTTTGCAATCTTTAGCAAGGACTACATCGGCTGAAATGTCTAGGAGAGTTTGGAGAATTTACACAAAGCCTTTATTGAAAAATAATTGGAAGCCACCCACGGCATGCTATAAAAAAAAAATCCAATTTTCCATCCTTTTTAATTCTGACAGAGTTAGCTTTCTTGTCTGCAACATGGAAATTGAAATATAATAGATTTTGCCCAGTGTTTAACAATATAAGATTTTTGTTATATTATGAAGTCCTTATTCCTACTCTCAGAAAATATCTAGAATATCTACTAAATAATTAAAGCTTTTTTACCTCCCACATACTTATTTTTGCATTTTGAAAACCCATCAAAAATCAGCTTACACTAACGATTGCCTTGCTGTAAATAAATTGAATTTTAATTTTTTAGGTATTCATTATATTAGAGTCACATGTCCTCATAAGATCCATAACAAGATAGGATAAAGAAAATGCCACAAATACTCCTGTAAGTACATAGGCAAAGGTGCTATAACTATAGCTCTCATGAGCCCCATAGACTGGAAAAATTAAGTATACATGTGTACATACAACATATATATGCATTTCTTATGTTTGTAATTGTAAGATTTATTATAAAATTTTCAAAAACAGAGATTTATTTATTACTCAGTAAATGTATTTTGAATTGCCCTGATAGATTAAAATATAAATATATGTCTCTGTCGATTAATATATCTATTGTACACATGGATCACATAAATTTCTTTGCACATATTAAGATATTGAAAAATCTCTTATAATTTTATTTAGGTATTTTAACATATGTAACTGATGAACTAAAATAGCATGTTCAAGATATACAGAATGGTGTTTGTATATACACACATTCAGAATATGGTGTTTATCTGATCAATTCTGAGTCTGCATCATGCACAGCTATGATATAATGCACATATGCATGCAATGTGTGTGGTAAGGGAACCATATATGTCTGTCCCTCTCAAGTTTAAAGCAAGCATTACAGTGTAGTTAACAAGGTTGCACAGTAGATTCCAAGAACATATAAATCATTTAACTAACTGAAGCTTCATGCCAATGCACATCTCATTTCCTCACCATCTAGCCACTGACAAATGCTGTTCTATTGGGTGTTTCTAGAAATTCTTTAAGCTCTTCATATTAGGAAGTGAGACACTTTCTGTGTCTCAGAGCATGGCTTGTTTCATACAGCAAATATTCTCCAGATTGGTCATGTGGTCACAAATGTCATACTTTCACATTTTTCTTTCCTTTTGTAACTGAATAACGTGTCTCTGTGTGTGTAGTTATTCTGCTTTGGCATGACTGCTGTTCAGTAGTTTAGTTATTATGACACGAATGAAATGAGAATGAGCTGCAAACAATCCATCATGCCGTGCATGAGGAGTGTTACGGTTATTACTCTTTAAGCACAATGATAATAGAGCTGTAGACTGGTGTTTCCAAAGTGCTGAAAGGAAAGATACCCACAAAGACACTAGTTATTTCATATCTGCTTGGTTTGAATCAATAATTTCATTGCCACTGATTATATACCCAATACTGGGTTTGATGAACCATAAAGTGACTTAATTTACTATTTATTTTTATTTATAATTCTACTGTAACCTGTACTGTTTTCCGCTGTTTTATTCTCTGATGAACAATGACAAGGAATTCTGTTTCTTCATGTACTTGCTGGTACCTGTTGTCTTTCAACATCTAAAAATATTCATCAAGGGATGGATCACTGTAGGTTTATTTGCTTTTCTCACATGACTAATGGTTAAGATTTCAAGAAACCATTGGCTGTTTGTCTTCTTTTAAGAAATGCCTATTCAGATGAACCTGAGAATTTTTTTTTTTCTTTTTGGTTTTCCGAGACAGGATTTCTCTGTGTAGCCTTGGCTGTCCTAGACTCACTTTGTAGACCAGGCTGGCCGCTAACTCACAGCGATCCGCCTGCCTCTGCCTCCCAAGAGCTGGGATTAAAGGTGTGAGCCACCACGTCCGCTTGAACCTGACATATTTTAAAGCATGCTGCTTATTATCTTGTCATTAGCTATCTTTCTCCATGTACTTTGGCTATTTACTTACTTATTTATTTATTTATTCATTCATTCGTTCGTTCGCTTTAAGTTCTGATAGTAGCTCCCCTACCCTGTTCCTCAGGAAAGAGGAGCCCCCATACCCACCTACCCCAGCTCATGGAGTCACATCTAGGCCGAGCTCATAATCTTCCCCTGTGGCCTGGCAAAGCAGTCCCACCAGGGGGAAATAATTAAAAAGTAGGTAACATCACTTCTCAGCCTTTTGGCTAAGATCAAGTGTAAAAAGCAGGCAACAGATTCCAGGTCAGAGAGGGCTCCTCCCGGCCCCTGCTTCCCTTACTAGAGGACCTACATGAAGCCTGATCTGCCCTTCAGATACATACGTGTAGAGGAGCTAGGTCCAGTCTATACATGGTCCTTAGTTGGTACTTCAGACCCCATAAGCCCCCTCTGGGCCCTGGGTAGTTGTCTCTGTCTGTCTTTCTGTGACGTTCCTGCCACCTCCATGTCCGTCTCTCCCCCACTCCCAACCTTTCCACTTGACTCTCTATGCTTTGCACAGTGTTTGGTTGTGAGTCTTAGCATCTGCTTCCATCTTCTGCTGGATGGAGCCTCAGAGCACAAGTCTGCTGGCATGGTACTGGTGTAGAGATAGACTAGTTGATCAAGGAAATAAAATTGAAGACCCAGAAATAAACCCACACATCCATGGACAATTGGATTTTGACAAAGGAGCCAAAACTGTACAATAAAAAAAGACAGCATCTTCAACAAAGGGTGCTGGTCTAACGACATGTCTGCACGTAAAAAAGCACGAAAAGATTTATGTTTATCACCCTGCACAAAACTCAAGTCTAATCAAAGACCTCACCATAAAATCAGATACAGTGTATCTATTAGAAGAGAAAGTGGGGAAGAGCTTTGAACTCATTGGCACAGGAGACAACTTCCTGGATAGATATTTAACGATGTGTTCTCCCAGCCTGTCCTATAGATTGCTTTTCCATTGTATTGCTATTTCTTTTGCTCTACAGAAGCTTCTAAGACAAATATTTTATATTTGTTTGCTTTTGTTGTTTGTGCTTTTTATATACAGCCAGAAATATCATTTTTATATACAGCTAATGATCGTGGGCTTCTTGGTTTTTTTGTTTTGTTTTGGTTTGTTTTTACAGCATGGAAAAAGGTGTACCTTTACATAAGGTATGTAGTATCAATCAGGAAAGAAGTCACACCCCACATGGGTCCATAATATTTTTTTTTCTTAATAACATGTGTTTTCTTTGTGGGAGTTTGTCATTGCAAAAATTAATTTTACATTTTTAATATATCTTGAGTAAATTCTTTTTCGGCCTAGGAGTTCCACACTGTGGAACCCATTAAAAGTGATTAGGGTGGACACTCCCTTATCTTATCCTAATCTTGAAAGTAAGTGTCCAGCCTTTCATTAGTACACGTGACTACCTCACAGTTTAGAAGTGTCCTTAAGTGTGCTAAAGTACATTGCTTCTTAATATATTGTTGAGGGCTTTTCTCACAAAAGAATGCTGAGTTTTGTCTAATGATTTTAATAATATCTCAAGGGAGATAATATTCATTTAATTTGATTCTGCCATGATGTAATGTATTTATTGGTACACCTATTTTACCCATTTTTTTTTCTGAGACAGGGTTTCTCCGTGTAGCCTTGCTGCCTGGATTCACTTTACAAACCAGGCTGACTTCCACTCAGAGACCTGCCTTCCTCTGCCTCCCACAGGTGTTGACCTCTTGATCATGATGACCTCTTGATCATGATGTATGCTGCCGCCCCTAGCACCAGGATTACAGATGTGCCTGGCTCTTCACATGAGTCTCTGGGATCCAAACACATATCTTTATGATGTCCAGAAAGCAATTTACAAAGTAAGCCATCTCTTCAATGTGTAAATTTCTTTGGTTTGTGTGTTTTTTTTTTCTCTCCAAGACAGGGTTTCTCTGTGTAGCCTTGGCTATCCTGGACTCGCTTTATAGACCAGGCTGGCCTCAAACTAACAGAGATCCATCTGCCTCGCACCCCTGAATTCTGGGTACAGGTGTGCAACATTGCGTGTGCTAATACCACACCTAGATTTATAATTATTTGTCTTATGTGTTAATATTTTATCATTATATAGTAACCTTCTTTGTCTTTGTGACCAATTTCAACGTAAAAAAATCTATTTCTACTCACTTAAGTATGGTCATCTTAGCTGTATTTTGGCAACAATTTTCACGAGATATTTTCACCCCTACCTTTTGGTCTATAGATACGTAAAGTCAATATAATATTTTAACTGCAAAATGTTGAGGAAGGGTGGTGAATGGTGGCAGAGCCCACATGGAATCCTAGGAATCAGACTCTGGAGACCAGACCCAAAGGTGCAGATCTGACTTTATTGTCCAGTATAAAGGCCTTTAAAAGATTAAAGGGCCAATCAGACTAATCCCATACTAACCTCAAGCACCAATAGCAATCAAACAGGTTCATGTATCTTTAAGGAAATGTGGGGGATGTGAGGCAGCAAGGTCACCTTAGGAGAAGCTTAGGAGCAGCTTTGGAGAAGCGGGAAGCAGCCACTGCCCTAGCCTAGGATCCATGTTGGGACTTCACTAGTGTGCTCGGAGTCCCTAGTAGATCACTATTGTGTGCAGTGGATCAGAACCCTTCACGTAGTCTTAGGAACTGGTGATGCTTTACTCTCCATTCTCTGTGGGCCTTCAAAAGGCTTATCTTGACACTCCCCACAAAATGTTATATATATATATATATAAAGTATTTATTGCTCTCTAAGGATATACAAATACTCTTTGGGTAAATCTCTGTTTTGGAGTTCCATTGTTTCTTCCTACCTCTTCCGTTGTTTGTTCGCTGATGTGATGCCTTCTGCAGTAGCAAGCAGCATGTGCTGTTTATTGCTTGTGTGTATGGATATGCGCTGGTTATCATAGAACTTGAATAAAACATATCAGAGTTGTATAATTTTATTTTAAGGTTATAACATTTTTAAACTTCAATCGCATAAATACTTCCTCACCCCTTCTGTTTCCTACTTTTCTGCTCTTTATCTCACATTCACATCTCTTAATATTGTGTATCTATTAATGGATTATTGAAGATATAATTTAGTATTTTGTGTTTTAATTTTTGTGTTAGATGTAAAATTTATTTATAAGACACCGGTGTACCATAAACGTGTTCTATATTTGACTGTACCCTGACATTCATAATGAGTATTATACTTTTATATGTTTTCATGTTTTTGCTTCAGTTTGAGGGCATACTGTTAGCATGTTGAGTCAAATTCAGGGTGATACACTTTAATGTAAAGTCTTTAGCTCTTATTTACTTCTAAACAACAGCTTTGTAGGTAACCGTGTGTGTTGTGGGTGGCTTGCCTTCTGGTACTTGGGTGGAAGTATATCCCAGCCCTCTGAGTTGGGACCTGTCCCACCAGTCTCCTGAGGCATGGGATCCCAGGAACCTCACAGCTGTGAGAGAAGGCCTCCTCACCACAGATGTTGCAGCTCCCAGGGGAGAGTTGCCCAAAAACCCGAGGAACTGAGGAGTCGAGACACCTGAGCTCCACTCTTTATCCAGGCATTGTAGCTCCCAGGGAGATTGCCTCAAACCCTTAGAAACTGAGGAGCTTTGGAGCCTGAGCTCTGCTCCTTCTCCATCCAATGCAGTTGCCAGGGGAGTGTTGCCCCAAACCTTCTTCTTCCAAAGAGTGAGTCACAAGAGGCAATAATCTCTTAAAAGAGATTTATTGGAAGTACGAATCCAGGAGTAACCACCTCTGCTCCCTAGAGAAGTCAGCAGGGAACTGAGCAGATACAGCCTTTATATAGGGTTTCTTGGTGGGGGAGGGGGATGAGCTTTCTGGAGCAAGGATTTCCATAGTATGGATTGGTGGTATTTCAAGTCCTGAGCTGGGGAAAAACTCAGGGATTGGTGAGCTTTCCGGATCGCAGATTGGTCAATTCTCCTGCTCAGAGATTGGTGGTTTTAGTGGGCAGCTCAGGGATTGGTCAGTATTTCTGCTCAGGGATTACGGGTTTTTGTCCAGACTTTTCATGCCAAATTAGCATAATCTCAGAGGAGTCCTACTGAGGGGCTGGAGATGACAGGTACAGAGGTGCGGGGGGGGGGGGGCAAGGGGGGGGGAGTGTTTTGCTGGAGTTTTTCCTGCCAGAGGTCTGGCCACTTTTCTGCCTTGAGGGGGTCATAAAGTTTATAATGTGTCCAAAATTTACAAAGAGTCCACTGTGAAGGCTGTGGCAGCAGGCATTTTGAGGCAGGACAGGTATCCAGTTTTCACAGCAGTTGGCTGAGGCAGGTATAGGTACCATGGGCAGCTCCTGCTGAGGTCCAGGCAAGAGCCATTTTGTCTCCCTTCTCCACAGCCCCAGGGCAGGAAGGAGGGGCTGACTGCCCTGAGGTGGGAGAGAGGACTGAAGCTTGGGGGAAGCAGCAGGCCACCACAGCCTGTCGACAGGGTGGCACAGTTTCTTGAGGAGGGACAGCCATAGCTTGGGGCAGCAATAGTAGTCTACCCCAGCCCCAGCCCGTTTAGGCTGTGCACCACACCACACCTTTCACCTTAGAGGGGATCAGGCTTAGTGTTTCCCCTATGGCTGTCTCCAAAGCTCTTGCTGGGCCTGGGCTCTCTCCACTGCGGCACTGGTGGGGGCTTTGATCATTGCTGTGGCCAAGGCAACTAAGAAATCCCTACAGTGTGCATAGATAATGGCTGTTTTCATTTTTTAATTAATTCTTGGAGAATTTGTACATTGCTTTTGATCAGATTTACTTTCCCCACAATTCCTCACAGATCACCCATCCTTCCCTTCTCCCCCTAATTTGTGCCCACTTTTCCCCCATCCATCAAGTCCAATTTGTATTGGGATATTTAAAATGTCCAATTTGGATATGCATAGCCCTCCTCTGGAACTTGGTGGACTTACCAGGGCCCACATTCTTAAAGAGAACTAACTTTCCCTCTCCTAGCAGCTATCAATTGCCGACAGCCCTTAGGCTGTGGGAGAGGGATTGACTTCATTCCCAAGTTCCCTCTCCATGCTGGGATTTAGGCTGGCTTGAGCTCTCATATTCTTGTTCATGATAACACCAACATTGTGAGCTCATTTGCACAGCTGACCAGCTGTTCTGACTTAAAGTAAGCATTGCTTTGTGTGTGGGGTGGGGTATCCTTTAAACACCATGAACTGAGAGGCTAATATCCCTCCCCAGTCTGTAGCTGTTTTCAGCCAAATGCTCTCTCAATTAAGCTTTTTAAAAAATTTCTTCTATTCCTATCCAAACTTCCGCAATTCATATATCCATAAGTATAAATTATATCCCTAAATGATTTTGTGCTTCTTTCAACGATTGCCTTTTTTGACTAATTTGCAAACTTTAAATGGCCAGTGCTCATTTTCATGTTCTTTCTTCTGCATAAGTGGGCCAACTAATAAAAACAAATACGTTGAATTTTTAATTCGGTCATTGTTGTTTTCAGCTCTAGTGTTTCTGTTTATTTTCTTTTCAATAATTTCTATTTCTTTATTAACCTTCTTATTAATAAATTCCTTGTTACATATATTTCATTTAGTTGCCTATTACTTTTCTTGAATTTCAATGCTCAGAATGATTATTTTGATTTTCCCTATCCTCCTCTTTCCCCAGTTCCCATGCTCCCTAATCTATCTAATCCATGATCTTTTCTTTAGTTGTTATTACACACACACACACACACACACACACACACACACACACACACACACACACACACGAGAGAGAGAGAGAGAGACAGAGACAGAGAGAGAGAGACAGAGACAGAGACAGAGAGAGAGACAGAGAGAGAGAGAGAGACAGAGACAGAGAGAGAGAGAGAGAGAGAGAGAATTAGTGTTGCTCACATGCTCATATGCTTATATGTTATATATATATATATATATGTTTAAAGCTGTCCCCTTGGGTTTATATAACCTATCAGGAAGCTACTCCCTGGTTCCTTTTCTTTTTTCTTTACATTCTCAGCAGTTGTTGTTATCATTTTGAATTCTATTCCACATGATTTATAAAGCTCAGTTTCTATGAGATTTTGCCAAATCCATATGGTTCCATATCTACAGCCCGAATAGCTTTGCCTTGGTTTCTGCACATTTGAAAGAACAAACACCTTTGCCAGTTTCTGCATGTTACTTGTGGCAGATAGTACGTTCCTCTGATGCTGAAGCTGATAAGAGTTGAGGTTGCAGTTGAATGGAAATGAAGCCAATCAGTAATGGAGCTCAGTGTTCACAGTTTTAATAGCCCTGGCTCTTGTACGGTCCATATGTGCTTTGGAAACCCACTAGGATGTTGATCAGACAACTCAGGATTAGAAGATGGAGCCTCTGTTATCATGTAAATAAACAGGTTCAAATTTCCTCAGACTGTAGCAGGGATCCTTCTTGGGCCTGGAGTGGGCCTCTGTAGACCGTGATCGCTTCAGACAAGTTAGGAAAGTTACGAAATTTGAATCTAGGGATGATTTCAGGACCCATCACCAAGACTGAGATCTGTGGCTTGCCTCTAAGGGAATGGATGGCTATCACTCCTTTGACATCAGTGTGAACTCACAATTATTGTGACTTAACTGAGAGTTGTTTAGTTAAGTTCAAAAGACCATTTCAGTATCTACTTTGGTACTCCCATGAATATGTATTATTGGGAGATTTAAAAAGCCATCCAGATCAAAATATAAAATTAAGGTAATTGTAAGGTAATTAATTGTAACTGGTATATTTTTAACTTCTTACTTTTCTGAATTGAATCATTTACATTCCTCTCATTTAGCAAAATATATAGAAATTGTAAAGCAATTCCAAGATATGCTTCAGTTGGACTGTTTTTTTAGCACCTTTGTTTTCTTTTTCTCTCTCGTTTCTCTTTGAAATAGAGTAGGAAGTTGTGCTTTTCCCTGTAGACAGTTCACCAACAACTCTGTAGCTTGTCAGACACTTTAGGCTTTTGCTATCTAAATTCAAACTGTTATCACACAATTCCCTCTAAATCACCAAGCCCTGTAAGCCTATTTTCTTTTCCAATTCTGTTTGCCATTTATTTTCTATTTTGTTGCTTGTAATTCCAATTCCAACTTCCTCTTCTCTCTGTACTTGAAAGATCTACCTGCCAGAAGACTGATAAACACTCATTTTAATATTGAAAACATAAAGGATTGAAATTTGTTTTATATTTTATTTATATAAGAAAAGAACGAGAATATACAGATATATTCTAGAAGAGTTTTGTCATATATTTGTTATGATACTTTATTTAACCATCAAATAAAAACTGCTAAGAAAAAAGATCTTAGACTGTGAACATAGTGTTGGTAAAGGATCACTACCTTTATCATCACTGTGAGTAAATTTTAATCTAATAAAGATGAAAAACCCTATTGTCATGTTTAGCTCTTTATCAACAATATCTTTGTGTGTGTGTTTGTATATGTGTGAGCATCTGTGTGTGTGTGTGTGTGTGT
>OU015747.1:796008-823189 GCA_907169655.1 Acomys percivali | reverse complement strand
ATTTCTTATTCTAAAATATAGTAGTACACTGGTGGGAAATTTGGGGTATATCAACATTAATGAATGAGAAAAAATTAAATGAAAGAGAGTTATGGGTGGAGAGGCACACTGAGAATGGGAAAGCTTGTGGTGAAGATCCAGTGTCATCCAATGCCAGGAAGAAGAAAGGAGCAGCTTGCTCTTACCTCTACTTCCTCTCTCTCTCTCCACTCTTTTTTTTCTCTCTCTACCCTCTTCTTTCTGTCTCCATCTCTCTCTGGGGCACTCCCTTTCCCCTTTTCCTTCTCCCCCCATGCCCATTTAATAAACTCCAAAAAAAAAGAAAAAGAAAAAAAAAAAAGAAAGGAGCAGCCTAGGCAAGGGCCTTTAGTGTGCTTTCTGCAGAAAGGCACAGAAAACAGCATAGGATTGGCTAGTACTGACAAAAGCATCAGCTTTGGGACTTAAGAGGAGTCCCTGTTTTCTGGTACTTGTTCCTGAGATGAGCGTATGCAGATAGTGATCTGATGTGTAACAGCCTGGTAGAGAAGGTGGTAATCTTAAGAGTTCTGAATTGTTGAGTTAGCTTTGGAAACCTGAAAGCTCACTGTCTTACTTTCTCTATGAATTGACTAAGTCTAAGAAGACCTATCCTCAGTAATGGCCCAGATGTCAAAGACCCAGAGCACAGAAAATACAGCTCACAGTACCATCCTTCTGGTTGACTGTAGTGTTTTTGTGTATCACCTCTCCATCTGTCTTTGCAATGATTTTGTTGTTGATTTTTCACCCTCCTTATCTAAGATAAACTTCATTAGGGAAAAGATGTTTCTGTTTCACTGACTGGAATGACCCCAGTGTGTTATACCAGTGTCAGGTAGAAAAAGTGCTCAATTAATAATTAATTACTTGATAAGCAAATATTGAGTTAATCTCTTGCTAAATGAGCATATGAAAACTGTCCATCTTTGGTTCTCAATAAAAGGTAATTTTGCTCCCCAGAGAATTTGGCAGAATCTGAAACATTTTTTATTATCACGTTAGAGAGGAAGGATGCTACTGGCATCCAGCTGATGGAGGTCAGGTGTATTGTAAGCTTCATACACCACAATAGCATTTGAAATGAATAGAACTGTCTAGTACAAATGTTTCTAGGGCCACAGTTGAAAACTTCCTGGGTTAATGATTTCACTTCAATGATCTTTAAAAATGTCATATCAGTTAATGGTTTTAGTCATAGATAATTTAGAACCAAACTTTCTCACTCTCTCATAATGTTCTAAAAAATCATATCATTACTATATTTCCAACAAAAGATAAACTGCGAAAAGCAGTGCACTTGTAAAATATTTGCTATATTCTATTATCTCACTAATTAAGAAAAAACAACATAATAATAACCATTATGCACATTATAAGTAATTATTCCATGAAAATATAGAAAATATAGAACATTCATAAACATTGCTCATTGAAATAATCTGTGTATTAGGCATGTTGGTAGAGTTTGGCATACTTTATATACTTTAAATATTTCCAGTCACCTTATCCCATATGACACTTTGTTTTAGGCACCAGGAAACAAATAACAACAAACAAACAAAACACACTATCACCTTGTACCTTTCAGTTAACAAGCAAAAGGAGCAGGTAGCGTTTGGAAGGCACATTGACAATTCGGTCAGAGTTGTCATCCTTTCACCAACACTTTAAAGGAAACTGCTGCTATCCTACTTCACATTTAAGAGAGCGATTTTGGTTTAGAAAATAACAGATTTGCCTAAAGTAACACAGAATTAAAGTACGAGATGAAAGACTCAAGTATCACTCTAAACTCTGTGCCCTTGAGCACAATTTACAGCTGTTCTCTATCTAGCCATCTATAGACAAAGAGAGAGATTCCTTCTGTAGTTACAGCCCAGGTTTCTTTGATATGATAACTTCTTTAACTGGACCGTGAAAATTAAAAAATGATATTTTGAGGGACAGAACTCATGAATTGTACAGGTTATTTATTCTAACATTCCACTATCTGTATTCCAGAAATATGAGCTCATTCGGTACCCAGGGAATAGAAGCAATGAGTTTGGTAGGTAACCAGCAGATGCCTACGTTCTCTCCGTGAGACCAATTACTAAGCTGTGTTTTGCTTTCC
Organism: Acomys percivali; assembly: GCA_907169655.1. NCBI lineage: Eukaryota > Metazoa > Chordata > Mammalia > Rodentia > Muridae > Acomys > Acomys percivali. The sequence goes on along the minus strand of OU015747.1, from coordinate 821,055 downwards.
ACTTGTAATGCAGTCTTATTATTCCTTTTAAACAGAAATATCCTGAAGTCTCATGCAGCTCCTGAAATTATCATAAAGTCTAAAGTCTTTTTGTAACATGATAGTTTCTTCTTTGGATCATATGTGGCCATTAGCTGTGTAGGGACATATAAAATACAATGACATGGTATGAAACTGCCTGGTATATCACAGAAGAGATGCCCAGTGAAAATTCACCTTTGAAAATGGAAAATGGGGAAAAGGTAGGTGACACTGACCCACGACAATAATGAGATCTGCTAAACATTGGATGTGAAGAATCCAATCTGTTTTGCTCTTTGCTTACACGAAGGTTTTGTCATTTGGAAGGAGTTGGGCTGCACACTGCCCTCAATAGCATGCTCAAATGTGTAAGGAAGCTACAGCTTTGTGGGTTTGAAATATAAAGTTTTCTCAGATTGTTTATTTGTGTGGCAATTCATAACTAGGGGCTCCAGGTTGCTTTCCTCCTGTAGCTTATTCTGGGCTAAGGTTATGATTTCTTGGAAGAAAAAGAACACACAAAGGTGCTTAACTAGGGTCCCTAGGAATTTTAAAATATGTTCTTTTAGTCCACACAGGGGCATAAACCATGTAAAGATGAATAATTACATCTTCAATGTCACTGTATTCCCCCACCGCACCCCAACTCAACATAGCCTACTCAGACAACTCTTGCCTGTTCTGTTGCTGCCATATTGAGCCGTATAAGACAATACACTGGGAAGACATTTTGGCTTTGTTTTATTTTGGGTTTCTTTGTGGGGGAGGGTGTCGAGACAGGGTTTCTCTGTGTAACCCTGGCTGTCCTGGACTAGTGATGTAGAGCAGACTGGCCTAGAACTAATAAAAATCCCCTTTCTTCTGCCTCCTGAATGCTGGGATTAAAGGCATGCACCAATACTGCCCAGCTGTCATGTTTTTAATATTATGTGACAGTAAAACACAGCCACATTTTACAGACAGTGTCTATTACCCCAATGCCTTTGGGTGGGGGTCTTCTTTCCTAATAGTTTAACCACAGGAATGATTGGCTAGCCTCTGTGTTCACAGTACACTGGTCTGCCATCTGTTGATGGCAGTGGTTACAAAGGGAATCCAAGCCAAGGCTACACAGAGAAACCCTGCCTCGAAAAACAAACAAACAAAAAGTGTAAAAAAAAAAAAAAAGGTGTTGTTGGTGCTGCTGCTGCTGCTAAAAAATAGGAACTCTGGCCTTACGGCTTACATATTTGCTATTCAGAACCATTCTGCTTTATCATTCCACAGCTTAAAGTACGCTCTGATAGCTTTAGACGGCTTTTAGGATAAGGTTCTCTATTAGATTAGGCAAGTGACTATTACAAATGACAGTAAAATTGCTGGTGACAGAACAAAGAGGGTTCTTTTAATTGCACTGCTGCTCTGGCCATGAGGTTTTTGACGCTTCTCTCTCCATGAGAATGTACACTTCACTTCCTTCACACGCTCTCTCCTTTACATCTCTTGGCATCATGCTGATAGATAAGGGAGTGCATGATACAAGCTGTCTATGAGAGGATACATTGATTAACTTTATAAAATTGTTCTTTAAATTTTGATAAGAATGCATAAATGTAATTCACAAATTTCAGCATGTTTTTTTTTCTTGTGGATTCTTTGACCTTTATTTTATCCTATTTGACATGTCATTATTTTCTTTTTTAAACAACAGGTCAAATACCGGGTTCCATGTTTTACCACCTGACCACTGAATGTAAGGTACTAAACCCACATAGCTCGTTGAGTCTTAACATGTCTCTGGATTCCATTGTGCTCATTTCACTGCGTTACCACAACGTTGACTCTACAACACTCTATTTCAAGGTTTCTATGCATACATTTACTGAATCGTTGCAGTCACCCGTGACCTTCACATTGTGTTCTCCTGATCCAGATTCTTCTTTTTGTGGCTCACCTCCAGCTCCTCCAGCTCCACAAGCTCCTCCTTTCTGGTTTTGGTTTTTGTTTTCTGACCTTGCTATCTTTGTATATGCAATCTGTATATGTGCAAAGTGAATACAACTCAATATCCTGCTATCATAATTATTGTCTCTGCTCAACTGGAAATGTTTCAATCTCTTTGATTTAGAAAGAAAGCATTGGCTTTTTTCATCCCAGTTATAATACACTATAGCCTCCTATAACTAGAACTCAAAACAGGATAAACATTAGAAAGCTATTCAGTAATAATGGAGCCTATATGATTAAAGATTTTTTTTTTTAATGTTCATCAGATAAGAAAGTTGAGACTTCTGTTAGCAGTCAGATATCACAGTCATCTTCTCTGAAGTGCTCTGGGACATCACTCCTCCTGTCCTGTGGTGCCTAAATCCTCAGTGGGTCTTTTAGAGCAAGAGAGCTTTTAACATCTAAACTGAATCAGAATCTGGAGTTCAAAAATGGAAGAACACTCAGAAATTTCAGAGGTTTTCTGGGCAGTAAATATGACCCCACAGACTTGTTCCACAACATTTTGTGCCCACAAAAGCAACACATGGGGACTGCTAAAGATGCAGACTGTCGAGAACCCCTCCACACATGCATTTCCCTTGTAATGAACTACTGTAATGCATAATAAAGTTCAACTTCAATTTCAATTAAGTTCTACTATGAAAAGGGCATATTTTAAATATTCTCTTTACTTTCCATACTCCTGACATACTCTACCTACTTATGTACATATTTGTTCTGAATTATCCTGAATAAAAAACTTTATTCACTTAAAGTGCAGAACCTTGATATTTAATACATCGAAACATGCATCTGTGCATACATATTACCATGAATTTTTATGCCCTTATATTTTAAAATGTCTCAATCTGTATTTACTTGAGAAAACAGTACAATCATTGCAATCAACAAAATGATGCATGTAGTATCATGTAGTTCTAACCTGCAGAGTTGTTTTAAATATAACAGGGAAGAAAACTACCCTTGGTATAAAGCACACACAGTGTTTGTCATCATATATTTTCATAGGAAAAGTAAACATAAAATCTTGTAAGGTGCTCACTGAACGAGTATAATTTTTCTTACTCTCTTGAAAGGAAACACAAATCCAGTATCCTTGATATTAAAAGCGAAGGGTTTGTTTTCTGTCTCTCTTTTCATTAACATTTAAATATTAAGCAATGAATTTTCCTTTTACTTGAATACCCAAAAAGCTTAATATACTTATCATATCTTATGAGAAAAGTTCTCATTTTATGTTAAACAAAATAAAATTCACAAACCTTATAAGGTGACTTGAGTTTTGCATTTAATTGCTTACTTCAAATGTAATTTTTCTTTTACAATAGCAAAATGTTTTAAATTGTTCACAATTACCCCCATTATAATTTCAAACAAACTGTAAGCAATTGCTTTTTGAGTCCCAGATGTATTTTTAAACTGGCTGTATATTTCTGTGTTAATCTAGTCATAGTGTCATAGTACAACTGACTAGATCTTTCTATGAAGATATAATTTTCATAATTAGAAATTTAATTTCATCTCCTCCCATTACTATTCATCAACTGCAATACAGTTTTATTATATCTTAATCTTTGTCACAATGGATGTAGCCAATGTCTTAAAATCTCATTTTTTTTTTTTTTTTGGCTGCTAAAATGGCACTGTTTTGCTGTCTTTCTTTCATGTTTAAAACTATTGTTCTCTCTTTTATAAATATCTATCAAAAACCCTTGCCTTAAACTTAGCAGGGCTCTGCGCCAGCTACATAACTTTATCTTCTGGAAATCTATTTGTGAGGCTCTTGTACTTTCTTCTTCATGTGCTCTCACCCTGCTTTGATCATTGCTCTTGAGAACCTCACCCTTCCAATTACGCCTCTACCTTTTTTTAGATTACACATCTCTGACTGTCGGTGGGATTTTTCTATCAAAGCAGAGAGTGCCTGACTTAGACTGGCTTTTGCCCTTATTGATTTTTTTTTCAAATCACAAAAAAAGCAAAACCTTTTTATGTGCCGGGTTTCAATAAAATTGTATCAGGAGAAGAGCACAGCTTAAACCTTCTTTTAAGTTTTACTTCCATGATCTGAGTAGCCTCTGTCCCTGGGAGCACTGCTCAGGCTTCGCCCAATTCCCCACGCATCTTCTTGGGTAACTCAAAAAGGATGTCAATTTAAGCCTTAAAGTAACACACGGCAGTAGCACTTTTGTTCAAGGAAATAGAACCCCTTTCAGTGTATTAGCAAATAACCTCTTTTGACAAAGTGAAGCAAAGATTCTAAAAGGTCATCCTTATTCTGCAGCACTGGCCTTTCCAGTCACATGTAATCACATAAATTTCAGGACAACCTGAGCTTTCTTTACATTCCTAATCGCCGTGTGTAAAACGGAGAAAACTGCCGACCGCAAACAGGGAGGACTGTTTTTCAGGCGCTTATTGAAAACTCTGAGGAGTCTAAAGGCTTATTTCATTTGTCTCCTTTGTTAGTTCCCACATGGTGCTCGACAAAAATGATGCTGTCGGTCAGATTAAATGATTCCATAATGAGAAACTTCCTCAGATGTTGACTATGATCGAAATCCTATGCTGCAATTATTATGCACATTTCCCAGTTTACCCCTTACGTCCGTTGTACAAATGATATCACTGTGGAAAGAGCAGTGTGTATTGAAACAATCTCACTTAAATAGTTCTTAAGTTGGCTAGGAAGTGTGCAACTAATGGAATTGTAAAAGAATTACTTATGGTGTGGTTATCCTATATTATGTAGCCAATGTCTGCTTTTAGGTGAATATATACCATAAGTGTCTTTCTAGGTTACCTCACTCAGGATGATCTTTTCTAGTTCTACCCATCTGTCTGCAAATTTCAAGATTTCCTTGTTTTAAATAGCTGAATAGTATTCCACTGTGGGAATGAGCCAGTTTCTTTATCCATTCTTCAGCTGAGGGACATCTAGGTTGTTTCCAGATTCTGGCTATTATGAGTAAAGCTGCTATGAACATAGTTGAGCAAATGTCCTTGTTGTATGGTGGAGCATCTCTGAGGTATATGCCCAGGAGTGAGATAGTGAGGCAGCACTATTCCCAGTTTTCTAAGGAAGCACCAGATTGATTTCCAAAGTGGTTGTACAAGTTTGTACTCCCACCAACAATGAAGGGGTGTTCCCCTTTCTCCACAGCCTGGCCAGCATGTGCCGTCACTTGAGTTTGTTGTTGTAGTTTTGTTTTGATCTTAACCATTATGATTGTTGTAAGACGGAATCTCAGAGTTGTTTTGATTTGCATTTCCCTGAGGCCTAAGGACATTCAGCATTTGTGTAGTCCACAAACCGACTCTGGTGCCAACTTTTGATCACTTCTCCCTGATGGGGAGGCCTTATCAGGCCAGAGAGGAAGAGGATGCAGGCAGTCCAGATGAGACTTATAGGCTGGAGTCAGATAATAGGGTAGGAAGCCTCCCCCTTTCTGAGGACAAGGGCAGGGAGGAAGTGGGAATCAGGAGGAGAGAAGGGAGGAGGCTACATTTGGGATCTAAAATGAATAAATTAAAAATACAATTTAAAAAGTTTTTAAACAATCACTTATAAATGACTTTAAAATTTTATGTTTAACTGAAAGTTCAGAATTAAGCCAATTTTTTAATGTGCTTCTCTGTAAAGTAAAAATATTTACTGTTTCTTTTCACGTTCTCATGTGGTAGAAGGAATCAATAAGCTGCATATGGTCTACTTTTAAGATCACATTTTATCTATCTGATCAGACACTTGCCACTTCCCCAGAGTCCTGCCAGCTAATGCCATCATGGTGGGGTTTAGGATTTCAACTTATGAATTTAAGCAAGACAAAACATCCAAACAATAGTAATAGCAAAATACAAATTACCTTTGAAGCATGTTAGTAATCCTATTCATTATATTTAAAACAAGAAATTAATAATTATTCTTAAAACACTTAGAATAATCTACAGTGTCAATCTGACCTCAATATATTCATTTCGTCAATTAAAACAGCACATTTTAACAAATTCTTTAAAAATGTGACTGCAATTTCTTCATCCATTAGTCCTCTACTATGATACATTAACCTTTAGGAAAAGAGTTGCAACTCCAAGGCATTTGTGTCAGATTTACGTTGTAGTATAATTGAGATCTGAGTAGTAATGAGTGTAGTCTTGGCCAAAAAGCATTCTAACATCTCCCTGTGTTCCTGGACTGTCATCAGTCTTCAACCACACCTGACAGTTTACTAAATAAGGTAACTCAGGATTTGAAATCAATGAGAAATGCTGTATCATTTTAAGTAACTCCTCCTTAAACTTTCAGTTGATTGTCCATCTCTGATCCTGGGAGGAAATATAAATGTTTGTAATCAGAATAAATCTGCACCTGAACCAAAAGCAAAGAAATGATCGTGAAAATAATATCTGAATAAAGAAGTGTGTGGATGAAAGCTCATATACTTAAATATTTGACTTTGAATATAGGCTATCTCTCCGAGAGTTCTAGTTACTATGCTAATTTTACTGTTACTCATCACTGAGATTGTCATTGGCATGCCTCTGACACAGAAGCCATTCGTTTAATTTGTTTGAAAATGCTTCTCCTTTGCTTTGAGAAGCAAATTAAACCAATTATCAAAGATACTGTATGTAAATAAAATATATATAGTAAAATTTATTACAATGGAATATGAAGATGGGGCAGTAACCAAGACAAGAATGAACCCTCTATTCAAGGAATTTATATTTCACTAAAGAGGATTGACAGTACACATAAAGACAGTGAATAAATCTATCTAGGTGCTTGTTCTGGCCTCCTGTTGGCTAAACATTTGTCGTGATCTCTGTGAAAAGAATTCTTAGGGATATGGAAAGCATAATGTTGAAAGCAGGTAAGATTTATTGAAGAGTGAACTGGGTACACTCAGGCAATCTTTATACTATTCTTAAACAGCTTTTCCTGAGGGCATCTTCCTTTCCAAGATATTCACAGTTTTGTGTGTGGGAGGAATGGTATGATGTGCACTTTACTGGGAAGCCTCTAGCTAGATAATAATATTAGGGACCATCCAGCCAATTTAGAACCTCATCCCTCCACCCAGTACAAGAGCTATGACCATATCTTATCCTTTTGTCCTATAATCTGTCCTCCTGTTTGTTTTGGTCCTTGTTTTACAGGCTACAAATTACTACAAAGCAGTTCATCCCAATGTCCTTCTCTTGTGTTAATGTCTAATTAGCAATAGAACAGTTAATAATATATAAAGAAAAGGTAATTCAACTTAAAAGATCAATGTGAAAAAGAATGGCTGCCTTGCTGCTCTGGGTTAAAAAGAGAAGGGAAGTATTTATGAAGGTGGTATTTATGTAACTTTTCTTTTTAAAAATATACTTCAAATTGAAATATAATTGCATCACTTTTCTGCACCACAGGAAATCACATAGATCAGTAGGCTGTGGGGAGCCCATACCCAGCAGATAGATTTATATCACCACTTCTATATCCATTGCTCAGGGAACATCATAGAAGAGGGAGCAGAAATTATTGTAAGAACAAAAACAACAGGAAATCTACTGCCTTGGAAACAGTGTTCTCTAGAAATGGCTGTAGAGTCAAGCCTAGAATGATGGCACTATCAATGGACATGTTAACATGGAAGCGGAGGTTTTTTTTTCCAGGGTGTGGAAACATTTATTTTATTTATTTTTTTATTAATTTATTATTGTTACACGGTTTTTATTCAGGGTCCCACCTCTATACAAAGAACTATAGGCAAGTAATGGGTACTGGGAGAAGGGTAATTAGCCTCTTATTAATTGTCCAAAAGAGATAGGCCAGACTTGAAATTATATGCACACCACCAAAAAAATACGGTTGCAGGAAGTTGTATTTATAATCTGAACAGTTTCTGCTTACAGGAGTGCAGATAGAATCAAGAGGTCCTCTATCTGTCAGTCACAGAAGGACATAACAAGTCGCAGAAAGATACTGAAAAGGAACAAAACCAAAGCATAAGGGAGGACATTTCTGGGCACAATATAAAGCTACTGCTAAGGCCACAGGGTAGGAAAAAATTCAACAAGTTGAGTAGAAGATAGCAAGGCTAAAATATGATTAACTAGTGGGAAACATTGTGAGATGATGGCTGGGAAGTGGAAGAACTAGAAAAAGTGAGAGTTTGGAGTATTAAATCTTATGGAAAGCCAGTGGGGAGAATAAAGGCTGTGGACAAGAGTGTGGCAAAGGAGGGGAAATACCATGGGCATGCACATGAGAGATTAATGCCAGAGGGTAGACTAGGAAGTTGGAATAGAGAGATGGGAGAAAATTTATTGCATACTTGGGTTTTAGAACCTAGGTTTATGGATGACAGATTTCTTGAGTACAGGTGATCATAGATAGCACCTATATTTCTGGATTATGTGGCTTGGTGAGATTGAAAATAACAGAGGGAATTTTGTGGAGGGTCAATGTGTTTCCTCTTTATTTTTTATTCCTAATATTTGTCAGGTGTCATATCATTCTGAAATGTATATAATAACAATTGTTTAATGTGTTTAATATACACAACATCTGTAGAGTCATTTTCTCAAGATGGTATTCACTCTGAAGAATACAAGAAGCCAGTATTTGAACTGAGTATATATGGGTCAGTGCAATACTTTAAAACCAAAGCTTTATTAAGTTGATCCTATAGGATTTTCTCAAAGGATCTATCCATTTCCACTGTATAAACACTGTAGTGCAGGAGCTGAAAAGCATATTTGAAGAGCAAGATTTCCTGTTTTGTAGACTGAATTTCCTGGAACATACTTCACTGCTTCATTATTTCCCACTGTCAAAATCATAGTCCTTAATCAAAGAATTAAGTTGCACCACATAATTAAGTGCATGCATTTCCGTGTCCTTCAAATACATGGACAATAGTTTCTAGTAGAACTCTTCCGAAAGAGAACTCTACAAATATGTCTCATTAATTTAATTATTTTTTCTATAAATGACTTGAATATTTCATAGCATGTATGTTTACATGTTTTTGTCAAATATTAATAAATTTGTTTTATGTAAGGATATTTTTTCTGTTTCATTTTCAACTGTGCCCACAATACCTAGAACCAGGCATTATTTAATGACCATAAGTACAATATCAAAATAAGAAAATATAAACATTTATACCTATTTGAAATATGCATTAAATGCTAAAGTATTAACAGGAATTCAATGGCTAGACAAAAAAAATATATGATATGAGTATCTGGGAACACAATATTTAAATTATTTAACCTATAGAAGAATTATTAAAGATATGATCACAAAATACCGTAAGTTATCTAGCCTAGACTCCATCACAAACTCCTAGGCTTCTGCAGCTTGAGCACACTTTACCTCTTGTGTAAGTCCTGTCTACATTGCTCCATGTGAGACAACTTCACCACGTGCAACACTTCGGTGCCTCAACGGATTCACTACTTTGCTTTCAGATACTTGTGATTTCATTCATTTATAAATATTAATCTATTCTCAAAAGAACATTTATTGCTCTTTAATATTCTTCATGTAATCTAGAATCTACATCAGCATATAAGTTACTAGCTCTAGCTATCAAAACAGGAGTGGAGAGAAGACAAATTCTGGGGATGGAGCCGCCCTAGTCCTTTGCTTTCTAAGGTCCTTCAAACTTGTGGATTTCTAGTTTTGTATCAGTTCCCCATAGAACAGCTTTAGAAGATGTCTCTTTCTGAAAACCAACAAGGCCAATCAAAGGGCTGGAAAGAGATAGAAATAATAAACTCAATTACATTATGCTTTTTATTGTTTGGTGTTTCTTTCATTCATTCATTCATTCATTCATTCATTCATTTTGAGATAGCATTTCACTATGGGGACCTTACTGGCCTGCAATTCTAAACATAGACAAAGGTTAAACTCTGAGAGATCTTACTGTCTCAGCCTCCAAGAGTTCTGGGATTAAAGGCTTTCATTACTATGTCTGGTCAACTATCTTACTATGTTTCTAAAATTTTCTGTCTTATTGTATTTTGTGTTAGTTGAAATATATTTGAAAAACAGAATTAATTATATTTAAATAAACTGAGGAAATATTAATCAGTAAAAATCTATGATAAATAATACATCATTTGCTATTTGCTTATGTTTGGTTTGGTTTTTTTCCCTCTGAAATAAAAGCTTATAGTTATACTTGGTATACTTTTCTTAGAATAGTAACTATTAATATTTTTAATTTTGAATTTTTCCAGAATTTGGAAGTAAAAATACATATTTTAAACATTAAGTCTAATATGCATATATGAAAAATGTGATTAAAACAATATGATTATAACATGTATGACATATATGATTAAAATATTATAATAAATGTTCTGAAAATGAAGCAGGAGTTTCAGAGATGTAACAAAAACAGACTCATAGCAGGACTCAGATTGTCCCTGATATCCCAAATTTTGCATAGCATGTCTAAAACTAAGAATATTCCAAACTAATGAGATTTGCTTTTATTTATTTTATTTTGTATTTTTATTTATTTAAGTAGTTTATTCAGATTACCTCTTATTTGTTATCCCCTCACTTGTATCTTCCCATTCCATCTCCCTCCCTCTTTCATTCTATTCCCCTCTCCTAGGTCTGTGACCAAAGGGGGCCTTGTCCACACTGTAAGATCACAGCCTATCAGGTCTCTTTCTGGTAGTCTGCTTACTCTTCCTATCAGTGTCACCAGGTCTCCCCACCAAGGGGAAGTGGTCTAATAGAGGGCACCAGAGTTCATGTCAGAGTCAATCCCTGCTCTCCACACAATTACGGAGAACTGGCTGTCTATTGGCTAGATCTGGATAGGGGTTCTGGGTTTACTGCATGCATTGTCCTTGGTTGGTACAGTAGTTTGATTTGACCCACCTGGGTCCAGATCTCCCAGCCATAATAGTCTTCTTGGAATATGCACAAAAGATGCTTTACTACACAACAAGGACACATGTTCAACCATGTTCATAGCAGCTTTATTCATAATAGCCAGAACCTGGAAGCAACCTAGATGTCCCTCATTAGAAGAATGGATAAAGAAACTGTGGTACATTTACACTAGGCAGTAGTACTCAGCTATTATAAACAAGGAAATCCTGAAATTTGCAGGCAGATGGATAGAACTGGAAATGATCATCCTGAGTGAGTTAACCCAGACCCAGAAAGAGGCACATGGCATATACTCACTTACAATTGGACACTAGGCCAACAGAGATATCCCCTGAAAGTCTTCACTTAGCCGGAGATTGGGATGATTAATGTGAGTTCCTATTGGGAGGCTAGGTGAGAGAGGTAAGGAAGAATGGGGAAATAGATGGATCCAGAGGGTTCTAGAAACCTACAAGAAATTTGCTTTAAAATCGTCTTTTCAGAGACTTAATTAGGCATATAATCCAATGCTGAACAAGTTCATCTAAAGAATGCCCAATAGATAGCTCCACATCCAAGGCGAGGCAGGTGGCCCTTGTTAAACTCAGGTCAAAACCCAAAGGGCATGAAAAGGAGAAATGAACTTGTAGGGTAAAGTAGGAATAAGGGGGCGTTTTAGTAAGGGTGGAGGCTACAGTCTTAATGTACTGCATGCACAAGACTGTCAAAAGAAGACACTTAATAAAAGTTACTTTTTTAAGGCTGCCTATAACGTACACAGTACAGATAGCTACACAGTATCAACTGTGGTTGTCAATATATTTCAATGTAACAGGATCTAGAATCACATAATAGACAAACCTCTGGGCCTTAAAATGCAAAAAGGAGCTGGGCAGCAGTGTTGAGCGCTCTGTTTCCTGGTTCGGGACACATTGTGACTGTTGCCTCATGATTCCTCTACCATGCCTCTTCTACCTGATAAACGGGACCGTCAAGCGGTGACATAAGACACACTCCTCCTTTCATTTGTATCCATCAGAATGGTGTCACAGCCATGAGAAAAGTAGCTGATACACCAACTATCTGGATGATTAAGGTTGGGTACAGAAAGCACCTAATTAATAAGCAATGTCATTTTCTATTCATGGTTATATAAAAATATATTACTCTAAAATATTTTAAAAAATAATTGTTGCAAGCATAAAGGTCGATTTGAAACACTGTAGGAAAGTAGTTCCCAGTGCTCAGACACTAAGTCAGCCAAAGCAGCTTCATCCAGGCAGAAATGTAAGTCTCTACTTACTCTATTTCAGACTTCGAAATTAGTAGAACAGAATTCAGAAAAGATTACCTAAAATCTATTAAATCGTTACATTTACAATCACATTTTATAAAGCATTGTAGTTTTCAGAGAATACTTGTTTTTAGAAACTAACATATTTTTCTTTGCTTAATAATATTTATCCTTTGAAGTCTTCATATTTTTATACAGTGTGTTCTGATTATATTCACTTATTGCCTACATCCAACTCTTTCCAGGTTACGCACCTTCCCAACTTCCCATCCTTCTTTGCTGCTGTAACTAGTTCCTTCTTTAGACCAATTACTGTTGCACATATACATGGGAGAATAGGGCAATTACTGCTTCACATATACACAAGAGAAAGGGCAGGCTACTGGGACAGCTCATGGTATCAGAGACCAAGCCTTGCAGCAGACTGACTCCCTTCCCTTTAGGAACAATCAGCTGTCAAAAGCTCCCATTTCAAGGGTAGAACCTCAGGGCTCTTCTCCCATGTGCTAGAATTTTGACCAGCTTGAACCTGTGTAAGTGCTGCAATTTGATGTGTGCACTAAGGATATCAGGTGCAGAAATCTGCATTTCAAAGCTTACCTCCTCACCCACCAGCCCTTACATTCTTTCCACCCACTTTACCTAGATGCTACCTTAGCTTTGAAGAGAGGAAGATTAATATAGGATGGTTCATCCACGGTTGAGCACTCACTCACGTGTGCTTGGCACTTTGTCCAGATATAGATTAACTGTTCCCCACTAGAGAGAGAAGCTTCCCTGCCAGAAGATGAGAACAGCGTAAGTCTACATGCATAAACATAAATATTCAGAAGGCAGTTTGAGGGCATGACCAGTCAACATAGCAGCACTAAGTTCCCTCCTGGGGCATATTTTTGACCAAGACAATGAAGCAGGATTCATGTGCAATTAGAAAGTGCGTGGTGACAATGGTGTGTTTTCTCCCAGAGAAGAATGCTTAGCCCATTCTGGCTCCATATACAGAAGCAGGAAGGAAGTTTCCTGATCAGTTGAGGTGTATTTCTTTAGGTCTTGCATCCCAGAGAGTGTTTCTTCAGCAATATAGACTTAACCTAGCTTTGGTGAGAACCAAGAACAATACCAATAAGTCTGTGTTCTTTTGACCACCTCTGGATGTATGTCATTCCTGGCACTGAGATTTTCAGTTATAGCCTATGCCTTCTGGGAGCAGCACTATCTAAGCAGGGTGGATACTTCTGTCCAAACTCATTTTTAATGTATATTATTATGATTTTAATTAGCTTTTGAATAAGTGGATTTCCACAATGCTTTATGAAACATGCTTATTATTACTCATCATATCACTCTGTCCCCTTCTCCCTAAAACCTTTATCCAAGAGTACACCCCCCCTTCACGCCACCTATGTTACATTATCCTTTTTTATTATATTTTTACTTTGGATGCTTGATCCATGTATCACCTTTTCAAATGTCTTTCATCTTGACTAAGCCTTACTACACCCTCATTTTTTAATCCCTATCCCTTCCATGTTTGAATCTTTCTACACCCAGTGACTTTTCTATAACTACAATGTAGCTAATATTTCAGGGACATTATTCTAGGGGAAAGATTATGTGTTATACCTAGTAGAAAACAAAGTAGTACAAGGACACCATCGTTTGATGTCATATCTTTTTTAGATTAGTTGCTATGCCCATTCATGATGTACATGTGTGTACCCATCCACCACAGTCCAAGTGACTGCCTCTCACACAGATAGGATGTCATGGCCATAGTAACACAAAATGACCCAGTGTTTGTGCTGCTTGGGCTTCATGAGCTCTTTCTTTATTACTTTAGTTGGTCATGAAGCAAAGCATGGAATGAAGTGCAAAAGCAAGCACAAGCATTGTGATAAAAGATATTTATGCCATAAATATTTATTTATATCAAAAGTTTAATATTGGACTTTCATTTGGAATCCATAGATCATCATCTGTATTAAAATCTTCACTTATATATACACACAAAAGCAACATATATATATATATGTTGCTTTTGTATGTGCAATGTTTATATAAGGAATGGTTTAAAGGATGGGTTTTTTAACATTAAAGTTTTAAAAGTTGATTTATATGGTCACTGTTTATACGCTGGTATATATTGTAAAAATACTTTTCAACCGACACAGCCACTGCTTAATGTATTATAACCATGCACTACTCAAAACCAATCTTGAGATTTCACTGTTTCTTCATAACACTTTGGTAAGAAGAGAATTTGGCTGCAGTCTCCTGCACTCCATATGTTTGATTTAGAATGTTTTCCCTGTTGTCACTATTTTTTCACAGATGCACAGATGAAAGGCAAAGTGGATTAAGCTGCCATAAAATACTAAGCTGTATTTTACAACAACTGCACAATGACTACCAATGAGTCCTTGCTAGAAACTGCCTTGGCCAAGCCTTTTCTTTTTGCCTTTATATTTAGTAAGAGCAAAGGAAAAGCTTTAGAAACAACTTAAGACATCACTAGGTCTACACATATCTGTCAAGATGCCTAACTTTTGATACAGCTAAAAATAAAGTGAATTATCTTCTGCTCCCAAGACCACAACAAAATTTACAAGTCCAATATTTTTTAAATTTACTGTAGTATTTAATAACAGTGCTAGATATATACAAAGGTTGTACATTATGGCCCTTGCCCTTAAAATCTCATAATAGGTCTAAAGCACATTAATTAGGAGAAACATGCTTCACTTGTTAAAGACAGCCTCACAACTCGGCTGTGGAAAAAGTGTTATTCATATTCATGTTTTACAGAAGAAGAAACTGACTTTCCCAGTGATAGAAATATATATATTACAACCTCCAAGTTTGCAACATAACTTATATCAAAGTCTAAAGATTGGGCTCATGTATTAATACCATATTGCCACTTAATTGGTTCCATCACTATTTCTGATTTTTCAAAGGGTCTTTAAGCAGTAATTTGGATCTGAATAGACACACAAGCCAGTAATATGCTGGGGTGTATCTAACTCTCTCATGATGATTTATGAGGAGACACAGATCCATGGTTGCTAAAAGCATATGAAATAATTAGATAAACATATGATTCACTTTCATACTTCCCTTAAATATTGTCTATGGTCCAGGTGTAATTTTGTCTAAAAACTACTTTGAAATCTACTTTTTCTCCTAAAACCATCCTTCTCTTTATTTCTCGGCCCTACTGAAATTTAAACTGGGAAACTTTTTCTCACAGAGAATGTTGAAAGAAAGCATCTGGCCAGAGGCTTGAGACATTGAGAGTCTTGTCTTGGATCTGACTGTGAGTACCCAGGCAGAAACTGCTTGAAAGTAAGTAGGAACCTTGACATAACAATACCTGGTTAGATATTGTTAGCTGTAGAAAAGTTTCTTTATAATATGGTCTGAAAGCAATAAAAGGTAGGCTTGGAATGTCATGTTTTATAGATATTTTACAATAAAAGACCCCCTTGGCATTTAGCTTAGGCTTGGATAGCACACGTTGTTTTGGGACTGGAAGTAAGTCCAATCTTTGCTGTGTTGAACACTGAGTTCAAGTTATGTTGCTATGACAATCAGGTAAACACAATGGCTTTAGCCCAGGGAAATTTATGATTAAACTATTTGAGTATTGTTTAAGAAATAATAATCAGGTCAGGCTGATCATTGATTGATTTTTGCTGTATGCTTTATTGTGGGTTATAGAGAAATGTTTGTATTTCTTTGTTAGACCGTCATCTTGCTCTGTTGATTGTTAAATGCTCTATTGATTGTAAAAGATGAGAAAATCATGATGTAATCTGTAATGAAAAAAAAAATTAAACTTCACTTTAAATAAAATACTGGAGATGGCCCGGGGAAGAAAGAAAAAGCAAGTAACAGAGACAAGGAAAGCAGAAGAAAAAAAAAAATTATCCTGGGATACAAGACCTTTTAGTTTGGACCACAATTTATACCTGGGTCTCAGTATTTCTTTTCTCCTCCATTCTTAAATCTCTCCTCAAGGACTAACTCCTATAGCTAGTTATTCACCAAGGCTGGTTTCTCTGTCTGCTCAATTCTCCCCACCTCACAACAACCAAGACATTCTCATCTTCCCTCCTTGCTGGTTCCTGCAGATGGACTGCAAGACTTATGGAAAAGGTGTTTCTGAATCACAACCAATTAGATATAAAGATACCACTTTAAGTGAAATTATCCTGGTTTAGAGCCCTTCATTGATCAGGATGTACAAGCCTTTGAGGATCTCCATTCCTATGCCTTGGCATTTTTAAAGTATACACAAAGGAAATTCTCAAACAATAGATTTACTTTAAAGAGATAGATTTCTCTAGATGTTATTAAAATACAATTTTAAATAAACAAAGGGAAAAATAAAAAGACCTTCTTTATATCAGGAACATAAGAAAACAATATCAAAGTTTGCTGGAAACTTTGGGTTCATAAATACCGAATATATACATTTCCACTAAAAAGAGTCACAAAGATGCTCTTCGAATATCTAAACCTTATGCCATTAAAAAAGAGACGTAACAATGTTTTCAGGCACTATATCTAAATCTCAGCCTTCACTGGCCTTTGGCAGGCACATACATCACTGATATCTTTCCATATCATAGGCCTAACAGAGGCAGAGAATAAATCCTAGGTACCCTCATTCTCACAGGGCTAGAATTTAATCTTTTACCCATATCAGACTATATCCATTCTCTTCTTTCTGCCTCAACTTACCCTTTGCACATTTTTGACTTGTCCAATTTATGTAACCACTGAACACATGCAAGGTAACCAGTCAGTATCAGGAATCTCTTAGTATAAGCTATATATTACATATCAAATACTTCCCATGAAAACAGGCACTTACTGATTCTGTATTGTTTTCCATCATGAAACATAACACCTTTTATATAGCAAATAACTACAGTCCATTGGTAAAATTATTTCATCCCTTATAATTTTTAAATATGAAAAGGAAAAATTTTAAAGCTCCACAAACAGTACATGTCATAGGTCATTGGACAGAATTCCTATAACAAACTTACAACCATATTTATCAATGCAATTTTGTTTCAAACTAATGTCCATGTTATTACTTATTTTCGGTGCATACACAAAAGACTAAATTATCAGACCATCTCAGGACTCTATCTGACTTGACAGAAGCAGAGGGAGAAAAATCTCTCTTCCTTTTTCTTGTAGAACATCAACTGAGAAAAATAATCTGTAAATTCTTTAGTTAGCAATATCTTGGCAGTATCAGTACTTTGGTGCCATTAAAAGATGGATTCAAAGTAAAGAATATTATTATTTCCTTTTGTCACAATAAATTCGGTGTAATAGCATTTGTGAGTTACTCTGGATTTCCATTTCCATATCTCAGGCATAGATGTATTATTTCATATTTAGTCCTTTGTATTGTGTAGGAGCCATTGCCTTCTTTTTCATGTCTTAAGATGGGAAAGTAATCAGTCTATTGTGGGGAAAATCAGGTCACACCAAAAGTTCCATTGTTCTGTCTTTGCAGAAAGTGCAATGTTCATTCAGGCCACTTGTCATAGAACATGGCTCTGTTTCATACCAGACTTCCGTGGTATCAGCCCAATTAAGCGATTTGCACATTTCAGATTCTACCTGTGAATTTCAGTGGCCTTTTGGATTTCAAAAATGGATCAATCATAAAGTATAATGAAATTTCTAAAGGAGAGAGGCAGGCAGCCAATAGTCCTGCCCTGCTCTGATACCTATGAACCACATCAACAGTTAAAATGGCATGATAACCCTTAGAGTAAAGTCATGGCATGCACACTTTGTTGATTCCAATTGCTCCCTATTGAACCTAAGGCTTACTCAACAGGAATAAAACCATCCATGGTACTAGAAGCCCAGTACCTACTCAGTACTAGTAAAGCCATGGTTATTGAACTAATTTAATGAACCAGAATAATGACTAACAACAATCCATAAATATTTGTCTTTATACTAATGGAAAAGTGTAATCCTCACTTCTCATCAAAGAAACTTCTCTTTGTAACAGAGCTCACTCGAGAAAAACACAACCAATAAAAACACAGTCTGTGAGATCCAGTATAAGTAGATCAATCTACAGTGAATTTTGCAAAAGATAGGGTAGAAGGATTGTAAGAGCCAGAGGGTCAGGACTTTTGCTGTGAGATTGTGTCTCCTAGTGATATCAGAAGCTACACACATATAGGCTTATCAATATGATGACCTAAATGTGAGCTAAATAAGGATGACACCAATGAACATATCAAAGTTCATGGGGGAAACCCACAAGGTCTCAGTTCTACACAAAGAACTATATGCAAATGAGGAAAGCTAGAAGCAGAAGAGGTGGTCTTCTCCAGGGAAGATCTTACCAATTGAATGTCCAGTGCCAATCAATAAGCCCTGAAAACACAACACAAATAATATTATATGGTCTGAGCAGATATATTTTGGAATATATGTTTACATGTGTATTCACATATGCATACAATAACAATTAGTGAAAAGGAGACCATGAATTTGAAGCAGAGTGGGAAGGAGTATATGGGAATGTTCGGAGGAAAAAAAGAAAAAAAAACTATATTCTAATCTCAAAAATAAAATTCAAGAACTTATCCAGTTTTTGTGACTTGGGTGATGAAAAAAAGTTTTGATCTAGTGTCCACTTTAAATAATATGAAGAATGACTTTTACTTTAAGGCAGATGTTTTTCTTTAGAACTAAGTCTGATGATAATTTTAACTTCTATGAATATAAAGTCAATAGTCATTTTAGAAGAACAAATAGAACTGGTTTTTCATTAAATTTGAATGGTTTGTAAAGGTCTGATATGAACTCTTGTGTGCAATCTTCAACTTGTACCTGCACTGTATAGCAATATGTTATTCTATATGCATTTCATAAGCTATAGATTTTAATTTATATAGTTCCTATTTTCAATGAAAACATTGCATTTATTCCTCAGCATATATCTCACATGCAAAACTGTAATAAAGCTGTTATCAATCAGCTTTATTCAACAGAGATACTATCAGAACATTACAAAAGACATATGACTTTGATTAAACCAAACCACTTTCTTCTAAGCATTTAAATTGAAGTTCTCCATTAGTTTATTTATGTTTTATTAATCAAGTCTAATGTAGATATTGTTATAATGATGTTCGATTTTTAAAATATATTGACTTGACATCTTTCCTTTAAAATATTAAGGTATAATGCTATTAATATTTCATTTAAGGGAGTGGATAAGACTAATTTTCAATCCAGTAGGCAGTAATAGAATTTTGGGCCTGCTAGTCCATCAAGAAGATGCATTAAAGAAGTGAAGAGACCATATGAACTTCTTCTCAAGACGTATTTAAAAACTGGGTTTCTGAAAGGGAGGTTTAAGCAAAAAAATCTTGAAGAAAAATAGTCTAAATGTCTATTACTTTAATATCCCATACTACTATTTTTTGCTTCAGAAAGATGAGGCTCTATACTGTGCCATATTAAAACAAAAACAACTGACTTGGCAGTACTCTAATCTGCTACATTGACTGATTTGTCTAGTTTTATAAAAACAAATAAATACAATAAAGTGAATTTGATGCAGTCATCTAAATATCTTCCAATTACCACGTCTACAAATAATTACCAAATCAATCTTTCTTCTGTCCCTAATTCTTTGCTTGTCATTGTGATACTGCACCAAGTTTTTAAAAGTGCTTTCTCTTCTCCTCCCCTCCCCTCCCCTCCCCTCCCCTCCCCTGTCCTGTCCTCTTCTCTTCTCTTCTCTTCTCTTCTCTTCTCTTCTCTTCTCTTCTCTTCTCTTCTTTCTCTCTCTCTCTCTCTCTCTCTCTCTCTCTCTCTCTCTCTCTCTGCCTTCCTAATATGATCAAATGAAGTTCTAAGACACAAATGTTTCTTGTCTTCTGTACATCTCTGGTTAGTCACTGGTTTTGGGGGGGGGCGGGGATCCCTGACTTAATGTGTTAAGTAAAGGTATATTCTCTGATGTGGAATGGATTAAGGAAACAAAGTGCCCAGATACTCACAAAAAGAAAAGGTGAGTACTACATTCAGTCTTGAAGAGAAAGGTGTGCCCTGGAGCCCTGGGGTGGAGAGAAGTGTGATTAGAAGGAGGACCAAATGGCATGTTTAGAAGATAAAATTGTACATAGAGTCTGCAGTTACTAAAACAAACCAAAACATGTCTCTTGGATGAAAGGTGATTCTTCAGTGCCCTACTCCTATTTCTCCATCTCCCCTGGCTTTGGACTTTCCCTTTCCTTGGTACTCTTCACTCCTTCTCTCTCTTCACTCAATATTCCCCTCTG
Organism: Acomys percivali; assembly: GCA_907169655.1. Taxonomy (NCBI): domain Eukaryota; kingdom Metazoa; phylum Chordata; class Mammalia; order Rodentia; family Muridae; genus Acomys; species Acomys percivali. The sequence continues at coordinate 800,519 of OU015747.1, read as the reverse complement.
TCTTTATTCCTGCCCATCTATCTTCCTTCTCCCCTCTCTTTTCCTCCATCCCCACATCTCTCAATTTTGAAATAACTAGAAGCCATCTGGAACAAAGGCATGTACTAAATCATTCTTGTTATCACACTTGTCTGTTAGCTACATCAAAGAGAAGATGTAAAAAGCTTACCTCATAGAAAAGAAAACAAATGAGTCTTTATAATCACAGAGTGATTATATGGCATTTGTCATGGGATTCATCTGTCAGAAATGTTGGAAGAAAATACCATTAATGTTTGCCTAAATGAAAGTTCCTAAAATTAAAAGAAGAAAGAAAATATGAAAAACTAAAAGCAGCAAGTAATAAACTAGTAATAATATGTATCTTAACGATACAAAGTATTTTGTCCATCAAAACCATTCAATCATCTAACAGAAAGATCAATAGATTATATGAAGAAGTGTTATCAATTTATAAATTTCTCATAATCAACAAACTATAACTTAAAACATAAAATTTCACTTCATTTTTACCTTGAGGATTACACAAGATAAAAATATTTATTAAATATTAAATGTATTAACTTTTTAAAGTATTATATACAGAGAGAGTATAGTACAGTGCTGAAGACAGTATAAAGTGGTTCAACCTCCTTGAGAAACCATTTGAGTATAACAGCATTTAAAAGGCATATATCTTCTGGTTTAGAATTTTGTGTCTTAAATTTTTCTCACACACACACATATATATGGGGCTCTCCTTGGAGGCAGCGGACACTGAAAGGCAACTGCAGCACGAAGAGCCTTGGGGTTGGCACCTCTCCACCTGCACCCACTGCAAACAAGAAGCACCGCTGGAAAGCCCCAGCGCCTGCCTGGATTCTCTAGAAAACAAGGTGCTCTTCCCTTCTAATTGCAGCTGATAGAAGTTAGGAGAGTTTTGTTTGTCTGTGTTTTGTCTGTTTTCAGTATATGTATACATGTATGTCCACTACATGTTTATTCCTGACTGGTCTAGATTATTGATTATTGGGTATAGTTTAAAATCTGTAACAAACGTTAGCTTAAAACAATTAACTCAGGATTGGAGCCACGCTGGGCAATAACACATGGCATGAGGGGACCAAAGAAACAGGTCTCTAAAGATATTTTAGAGTGAGTAAAGATCTTTATGTAATTCCTATTCTGTGTTAAAAATTAGACTTAATGAAGATAGGATTTAAAGCAATATTTCTTTAATGGGGTATTGAAGTTGCACCTCTAGCCTATGTATCTTAAGATATGTGTCTGTAACATCTATAGGAACAAGAGTGTTTTAAAATGGCAGCTATGTGGACCATGGGTCTGCAGCCTGCCATGGTCCGAGTCTACCATCTTGAGATAGCCACGTGGGATAGGACAACAATTATGGAGCCTCTTGGTCATAATGAGCTCTCGGCTTGCTTGCTGCTTTATTCCCCCTTGGACTAAGAAAATAACAAGTGTCATTTCAGGTTAGATTGGACTATTATAGAAATGCAAAGTTACACTCTCACAACATATTGTATATATGATTCAATCCTGGTTCAAAATATTCTTTATATGATGGTAAAAAAAAATTAAGGTTATAAAGGTTGATTCAGATTAACAGGCTACTGTATTGCTGACTCTAGTACTGGGTGGCTCTAAAGACACTTTTACATTGGGATACAATGTTAGAACTTGGTTATTATGCTCTACCTTCACTCTCAAAGAGGTTAAAATTCACTGGTTTAGGAATATCCGGATGGGACCAGGAAGCAGGCTTGGAGGAGAGCAACCCTGGAGGGTAGCGCTTGTCATCTGACCCATGATGATTTTCAAACAGAAAGTACAAAAACAACACAAGAACAAGCAGAACACAGACACACAGAGACAGAACCAGGTTCCACTTTGTGTTGTGAATAAGGCTACATTTTAAATTTGCCCATCATGGCCTCTAGCAGGTGGCTGGCCACCATTGTTGATTTTGGAATAAAATGGCAGGGCCGTTGCTTCACTGCCATTTCAACTGATGGCAGTCACATGACTAGTAACCAACTTTGTTATGCAAGAATCCTGGCTCTGACACCATCTTTACTGAGGGCTGCCAGACCCACGCAAATCCTTGCTAAACTCCAAACTTTTAATCTTTTGCTGTTCAGTCATAGGATCAGCTTGATTGCCAGTCTCTCTATGAACTGTAGATATGATTGAAAGTTTTACTTTAATACTAGTTCAGAAATATATTTAAAGTTATGCTAAGAACTGATGCAGTTAATTCCAAGGTTAAGCTTTATTTTGCACCCTACATATGTTTTTAAAGTTAAATGAAAAGTAACTCTAAACAAAGTTTGTCTATTTAGATCTACTTGAGAAAGATGTGGTCCTCAAACACTTATCTGATGAATACAGATTCATAACATTCTGTTTTATGCTTGCAAGGCATAGTTTAGAGCAAATAACTAAAGACAGACAAAGATTAACTCAGATATGCCAACCCTCAAGCTTGTCAGATATCTGCTGAATATGGCATTAATATATTTAAGCTTATTATGACAGAGACTCTCAAATCCTAGCAGTAACTCCTTAAGGTCCCTAAGAAGATTTGTGTATGACAAATGACTTCACCTCTGGATTGTGTTATTCTAACCACTGGGAAAGACTGCCCCCAAGCCTTGCCTGCAGCTAGGGCCCAGCATGAAAGGTAGAAAAACTAGACACCCACAGATTTCTCACACTGCTGAAAATGAGGTGAGTTCAGTCTCTCCTATGTTCTTCCACAAGAAACAGGCTCTCGTCTTCCATGCCTGATGACCATATTGCGTCTGCCCATGGTGCTATGAAAACCACAGGTGCCTGGGAAAACTGTCTGGGCAGTGGACTGTGTAGTCATCTCTGACATTTTGATTGATACATAGATTCATCTAGGTTGCAATTTATCCTTCTACAGTCTCTAATCATATTGACAACTAAGCTAATGGTAGCTTGACAACTAGAAGACAATTAGAGCCACTGTTAGTTCATTAGTCAATTCATTAGCTAGTTAAATCTGCTAGGTACTAGGTCTCTTTTTTTTTAAAGGCAAACATATTTGCCTTGCACACAGGCTTCATGTGAAAAGGTACACAAATTTCAATATAAGGTTTTACTGTTATTTAATTTAAATGAATGAACGCAGGAACCAACTGCCTGTGTCTCCTGATAAATAACTGCATAGAAAAGAATGTAAAGTTTATGTAAGTTCTACGGATATGAAAGTTTAAGTTCTGAGGATCTAAGACGATATTTTAGGATTGGTAAATGCAATTTATGAAGAAAAGCTTCTAAGAAAGTGTTTGAGGGTCTAAGAATGTGTTCGTAGGTTGGTAAGTGGAAATTATGAAAGTTGGAGGGTCTAAGAAAATGTTTTAAGGCACATAAATGCAAAGTGTAGAGCTATAAGAAAGTGATTTAAGACATATAAAAATTGGAAATGTTACATATTTCTTTCCCCCTTCTAGACTATCATTATATTTTTATAAGATTTTAAAAGTTCAGACTTTTATCAATAGAGTTATAAGAAGCAGGTGGAGCACTGACTGATTATTATTCAGTCATAAACTCAAGATTTTAATTTCCTTTTGGTTGATTTCTGAATATAGACTTAAGGGTACTTCTCATAATGCTAAAAACATATCTGTTCAATATGTATATCTAGCCTTCTGGAGTGAGAAGAGAATGTTTATGCTTTTCAACCCAAAGCTATTGCTATTACTAGGTCTCAAAGGCATGAGACTACTCCTGCATTCTTATAGACACAATTTTAACTTCTGTCCCTAGTCCATATTTGTCTCAGCTTATTTCCACCTGGTTAGCAGACTCCATTCAGGGATTACCTGTGGACTTCAAGATGCTGAGATCTGGACTTGATAAAAGCTGATGTAAACCATTCCAGCCGAAGGTATTGCTCCCTGTCTCTTCAACTGGATAGGCTTATCAGATGCTTCTCATAAATGCCACATTGCCTAGCCTTTAATCAGCTTTTCAGCCTTCCTGGACCTGGATAACAATGTCCTAACATCATCTGGAAGTAGATTCTATTATGTTAGAATATGTTGTCCATTGTCCCACCTAACAGAGTGAGATACTAAGTCAAAAGAAACTCTCTGGCATAGGAACAAATACCTATTGACATACCAAAAAATAGGTCCTTACTTCTGTTTTTCCAGGTCACTCTTTGTGCCCCATACATGACAGACTTTTTCATATTTTCCGAGACTGCATTAATGTCAAACTTATTATTTTGAGGACACAGTGCAACCCCTTCCACACTAGACAGAAATCATAACATGAAAGATTCCGTTTAGGTACATAAAGACAAGAGGTAATGAAGGGCCAGTGTGTGGCTGATCATACCTCTACTGTTCAGCTCATAGTGTTGAAGTCCCAGCATCAGCCCTTAAGCCCCACTCAAGGCTTTGAGATGGAACAATGCTCAAGGAGGGAATAAGAAGACCAGAATTGTTAAAAGGCCCATGGCTAGAGTCACATAG
>OU015747.1:774018-795998 GCA_907169655.1 Acomys percivali | reverse complement strand
ATAAGAAGACCAGAATTGTTAAAAGGCCCATGGCTAGAGTCACATAGCCTCCACAGACACCAGCCAGTCTCAGTTAGCGTCACATAGCCACAGATAGGATTCACTTAGAAGCTTTTTAAAAAGCCTGGGAACTCCTCCTCGGGACTGCCACCATTTTGTATGGATGGTGTGAAGAGCTGTGCTAAATTCTGCCATGTCAGAAATCCTGTGCTTAGGCTGCATGCTGTGGCCTTCGAGTTGCTGACCTTTGTCTCAAGAGGTCTTGTGTTCTAGGTTATCTTGGACTATTTACCTTTGAAAGAAGTAGGGAAGTCCCAACTTGGAACCATCCAGAGGATCAAGGAAGTTCTTACAGGGAGTTACCCAGAGAACTAGGAAGTTCTACAGGGAGCAATTCAGGCTATTGTATTCTTGCCTGGGGGCTAGGGTGAGTGGGATTAGAATAGATCCTATTGACCTTGCTCTCTATATATTCTTACTAGTTGGGCATTAAAGTATATCTCGATCGGAAATTTCCTGACTTTATTCGTTATTTTTCATGTCTGTGTACCCTACTTTCAATCCCTATTCCCTCTTTCAGGTGAACCCTGGTTCGATTTGTCCCGAGGTCCAGGCCACATCAGGATGGTTTATCCCTGCATGCAGGCTGTTTCTGCAGAATAAATGTTCTTTGTTTTTCTGTACTATTTGAGTCTTGTGTCTTCCTTCAGCAATTTTAGGTCCCTTATACCCCCTTCTCCTTTTCAGAGAAACAGAGACCCCCAAGGAGCTACCAACTCACCCTGGCACCTCAAGCCAGGGACTAAATACATCTTCTCCCACTGAAGCCTGACAAGGCAGCCCAGCTAGGGGAAAGTGATCCAGAGGCTGGCAATGAAGTCAGAGACAGCCCCTACTCCCATTATTAGGGGATTCATAGGTTGACCAAGATGCACATCTGCTACATATGTGTAAGGGATCTAGTCCAGCCCCTGCTTGCTATTTGGTTGGTTGTTCAGTCTCTTATGTGCTCCCATGGGCCCAGGTTAGTTTACTCAGTAGGTCAGAAGCTATGATTCTATTTGTGTTGGTTATTGAGACCTAATGTCTATCTTGGGATGGAAATCTGTCTTAATTTGTTTTTCTGTTGTTTGATAAATACCCTGACAAAGCATTTTAAGAGAGAAAGGGCTTACTTTGGCTTAAAGTTGCAGAAGGATACAGTCCATCCTAACAGGGATGGCATGGCAGCAGGCGGAGAAGACAGAGCAGTTGGAGCAGGAGTCTGACTGTTCACATTGCATCTGCTCTAACCAAGAGGAGAGCAAACAGGAAATGTTCTTCCTTAAAAGAACCTCAAAGCCAGCTTCCAGTGACTCACTTCCTCCATTAAGATTCCATTTCCTAAGTGTTACATTAACAGAAAATGTTTTTAATTTCCTTATCCTTCTAGTCATCTTTATATATTTACAAAACTAAGTAGTATACACCATAGCATTCCTTATTTGAATTAATAAAGGCTTATTTTTTAAAGTTTTCTTTTCTGTATGCATTTCTTCATGTATATATTTTCAATAAAGCTAAGACAATTAAATTGAGCTCAATTATAGTGATAAATAAAAGCATACATTTTAAAAATAAAAAGAATATAGTGTTTCCTCTGACTACTCATTGAAGCTAAAGAACATTTATTAATCCTAATAACTCATACTGTTTTTTCTATAGGGAAACACATGAAGTGTGATAGCAACATTAACAATGACAAGTAATGGACACTGGAAGCTAGAAATGTATTTATAATTATTATATCCTTACAATTTTCACTTTTCATTTTAATAATAAAATACTTTTTAATATTTGGGATGGATAATCTTTCATTAGGTACAAAAATAAATACTGCTTTCATAAAGTTACCATTTTAATATTAAATTGTGTATAATTTAAGTACAATTAAATTTTAGTTTATAATCCCTTAAGAAAATATTGCCATTACAAAATAAATCATAAAAGATAATAATAGTACACTAGTTATTAAACTCAGAGCCACTGATAATTAACCAAAATCATAACAAAAGTGATAGACAAATAACTATGGTTATTATGTCATTAAAGAAACTATCCTTTTCAACATAGGAGATTAAGATTGATAAATGTCATTGAAAGAGATGATGAACCTTATTGAAACAGTGATATAAGCTAATGCAAGACAAGTTAAAGTATACAAAAGCAGGTTTATTAGAATCAGCTCTAGGCCATCATGCAGGGGGAGGGGCAGAGAGCGAAAGAAAGAGGAATGCAGAAAGGGAGGAAAAAGAAAGAGGAGAGAGGAGAGAGGAATCACAGAAAGATGGAAGTGAGAATGAGCAAGAGAGGGAGGAGCCAACAGTTTGAATTATACAGGTAGGGGGAGGGGAAGCCCTGCCTCTGGGCTAGAAGATTTAGGGTAGAGGAAGGGTATGTCTGCCATGGCTTGCAGTAGGGCATGGTGGGAGAGCCTGGAGGTCAGGTCTGCCCCAGTCCAAAAGGCACCTCAGCTGCTTGTCCAGGTCTGAAGCTCAACAAAGATTAAAGGTTGACAGTTTTAATTCTAACATTATATATTACAGGTATTTGCACCAGGAGTTTGAAGCGACCAGGAGCAGCCAGGCCTTTGAAATTCCTACTTACTTACTCATCTCCACATCCAGCCTCTCATCATACCCTGGTATTTAGCTCTTCCTGGTTCTTGATTGGCCATTTACTTCTCTATGATTCCACAGATTTAACCCACGTGATTAAAACCGTCTTCCGTTTTCAGTTTCTCCATTTTCAACTATTGAATTTAAATTTCAAAGCCCAAAGAGAGTAATTTCTCAGCATATTGTATAAGTTAATATTACTACATTGTTTTAAATTCCTAAATAATAAGGAGGTTAAAAAAAAGACCTTAAGGAGGTGATATTAGTAGAACTTCGTGATATAAAGGGAGGGAAGGGAGAACAGTGTTGTGGGAGTTTTAATTAGAGAGAGTTATGGGAGGGGAGGAAGAAGAGCAGATTGAGGGACTGATAAATAACAGTAAGGGTGACTGAAAAGGCCACACAGAAACTTACTATTTCCTAAGTTTCATGCTCACACATACACACACAACTGGAGTTATACTACACAGGGCTTTATCTTCATCACATAAGTCATAGGTTGTAAAAGATAAAGTCCAGTGTTGGTCACAGGTGTTTCCAATACTCAAGGCTATCACCTTGGCTCCTGATTATCCACAAGAACCTGATGATAGGACCCTGCTGCTGAAGGTACCACAGATGTTGGGCACAGAACATGGAGAAATCAACTTGTTAGTGATCAGAAAACTTTCTCATTCCTGCTTAGATTTCATACTGCTGGAAGCTATTATAAAGGCTGCTGGTGGAAGAATTAAGACTTATCTAATTTTAAACCCTGTGAACTAAAATAATGAATGGTATTGTAGGATATGTTCATTGGTGCAATAGTGGCACAAATTTTATGGATGTGACCAATCCCTTTCTGATTGCATTGAAAAGTTTCTCTGAAATGGGAATTTCATGACTATAAATCTTATCATAAGCCGTAATAGAAAAGACCACATGCCCTAGCATTAAGTCTAAAATTAATATTATATTAAGCAAACATAGTCAAATCATGGTCAAAATTTATACCATTCATTCTGTAGATTAGAGCAGCTCTTATATCTAATCAGAGAAGAGTCTTTATGCAGTTAGAAGTAGTTAATACAGAAATTCACAACTGGTCAAATCCCAGAGAATAAGTGTCAACAGAGTCCTTAATCCCAGACTGGAAAACTATATAACATAGCCTCTTCCACTGGCTCAAGGATCTTCATAGAAGAAGTGGGAAGAAAGAGTTCAAGAGTTTAAGTAATATTTTTTGGACCGGACAGAACCAGTATACTCATCATCTCATTAAAGCTGTGGTTGCCTAAAGAAGATCAAGTCAATTAATGTTTTATTAGCACATGGGAGTAGGGTCAAATTCTCTCCGATCCTAACTGAATAGTTATGGACAATTTGTTTATATGAGAGCATCTTAATCACTGTTCATTTGCTATGAAGAGACATCATGACCAAGGCAACTCTTGTAAAAGAAAGCATTTAATTGGGAAATCCCTTAGTTTTAAAGGCTTAGTCCATGATCATCATGACAGAGAACATGGCAGCAGGCAGTCATGGTGCTGGATAATTAGCTCAAAGTTACGGCATGATCAGCAAGGAGAAAGACAGAGAAAAAAGAGGAAGACGGGGACAGAGACACACAGAGAGACAGAGAGATAGAGATAGATACAGGGACTGTTGTGGGTTTTTGAAATCTAAAATTCCATCTCCAGTAACACATTTCCTCCAACAAGGAAACATCTACTTCAACAAGGCTGTACTTCCTAATCCTTCTGATCCTTTCATACAGTTTAATCCCTGGTAAATAAGTATTTAAATATATGAGCCTATGAGACCGTTCTTACTCCACAGAGAGGGAGACTCAGTTTCCTTTAAAAGTGTAAATCCTAATACATTGACCAAACTCCAGTGGATAACCACACAATGATTAGTACAGGGATAGCAGAAATTATAGTGGATGGATTATTGAATAAAATAAAAATTTTAAAACAGCCAAGAAGATGGGGAGTTAGAGAGTCCAGGAAAATGGACCTGGGATAAAGGAAAGAAAGGAGTAGCAGCTGAGATGGCTTTAATGTATTAATGCTATGAAATTCTCAGTGAATTCAGAAATATTTTAATGACCAAAATAAAATAAAATCACAATGAACCAGAAATGACTTATTATAAGACCCAAGGACATTGCATAACTTTTGTAAATGGTCTGTGAAGTTTTTCTAACATATCTGATTCTCAGCAATGCTAAAAATTTTTAAAAAGGGCTTTGTTTATAAAGCTGTTGTAAATTCACAGAAAGGTTTAGTGGCAATTTTTATCATCTCTCCTTTCTTCTATACTAATATATAATTATTCCAGCACCAATCACTAAAAAGATTCCTTTCTATCTTTTATCTCCTCTATTGTTTTTCTTTCCTTTTCAAATATCAGATGACTAGATTTGTCAAGGCCGCTTCCTGTTTCTCTAACTTATGTTTATATTGTTCTATCTTATCTATCTATCTATCTATCTATCTATCTATCTATCTATCTATCTATCCATCTATCTACCATTTATATATTTATTTATTATGTCGGTGTCATAGTATGGAGGTCTTGAAACAACTTGTAAGAACTCAGTCCTGGCTTTATACCAACTATGTGGGGCCCAGGAATTGAACTCAGGTTGTCATCCTCGGAGGAAGTTGTCATTCTCAAAGGAAGTTGTCATCCTCGGAGGAAGTTGTCATACTCGGAGGAAGTTGTCATCCTCGGAGGAAGTTGTCATCCTCGGAGGAAGTTGTCATCCTCGGAGGAAGTTGTTTTTACCCATTGAGCCTGTTTTCCAAACTCCTTAGTTTTTAAGAACTACTGAATTATATAACTACTGTCTGGATATTATCTACTAATGGACATCCTGCTTATTTCCATTTTAGAATTTATTAATGGAGCTTTTACAAACATGTGTAGGTTTTGTGTGGACATAAATGTTCATTATTTTAAATAAATGTCAGAGTATGAATGGTGGATTCTATAGCAAGAATATGTTTAGTATTATAAGAAACCAAAAGTCCTTCTCAAATCACTCTACAATGTTGCCTTCCATCAGCACAGGGCCAGCATTTATTTGTTTGTTTTTTGCTTGTTTGTTTTGTTTTTTCTTTTTAGAATTAAAATTTTTCTTTTATAATATACTGTTTCAGTAAAGAGTGTAAGTTGTCTTCATACTACATAACCTCTGCTCAGCTCCCCAACTGATACGATTTCAGGTGTGCAACACAGTCAAGCAGATTTAGATCATTTTAAGCTGGGTGAATTGTCATATAATTTTTTATTGAAATTATCAGATGAAACGCTTAACCATCTTTTAACATGCTTATTTATCATGTATTTCCTCTTTGGTGAGATGCATGCTTAGACCCTCTATCAGTTTTTAGGTCTGGGTGTTTATTTCTACATTTTTCTGCTTGATTTTTCCTTTCTACAATTGATCCTCAGTCTTTTATATACATATATATTTCTATTTCTCATGTTTTTTCTCAGCCTATATTATGCTCTGAATTTCATTTTGTTTTGTTTTTTTGAGACAGGTTTTCTCTGTGTAGCCTTTACTGTGTTGCATCTGCTTTGTAGACCAAACTGGCCACAAACTCACAGAGGTTTGCCGGCCTCTGCCTTTCTGAGTGCTCAGGTTAGAGGCATGCCCCGCCATGCCAGGCTTGCTCTCTGTCTTTCTATTCTTTTGTATTTGTCTTGTTTTTATTCTTTTGAAAATGCAGGAGTTGTTTATTTTATTATAAACCAATTTATCAATTGTTTTTTACATTTACATTTTGTAGTCTTTTCTAAGCATATTACATTAACAATTTATACTACAGTCTCTTTCGTTTTACATTGTGCCCCTGTGTGTCCTTCTCTCTCTCCGCCCGTCACTTTCTCCCTCTATTCTCTCTGTCCTTCTCTCTCTCCCTGCCGTTTTCTCTTCCTTCTTACATGAATGTCTGGTTGTTCCAGCATCATTCACTAAAAAGACTCTTTTCTATCTTTTAGCGCCTGTATTGTTTTTGTTCCATTTTCAGACATCAGATGACTAGACTTGTCAAGTACTCTTTCTGAGTTTCTGATATACATGTTTATATTTTTGCCAACCACCAAGAATCTTTCGTGAGTCTTTTTCTTCAATATGAAGCTGACTACATCTAGCCATTCAACATTTGAATCTAAGATTACTTTGTCCATATACACAAGTAATGTTAGTATTTTTATTTGTAACACTGAATTTATGGAGCATGTCATGGCACTGTAGTAGTACTGTCTTCTTATCCGCAAGCACGGAACAGTCTTCTATTTACTTACTTTCCCCTTCTTTCATGTGGATGTATCTCTCTGCTCTGTGTTTGCACATTCAACAACACTGACCTCTGCAAGTGACTGCCTCTACAGCTTGCAGTATAGACTCATAACCTCCATGACCACCGCCATATAACAGTATGGAAAGTATGCGTACCACAAACAAACTAATGGCATCTAATTGATCTACCGGTCTCTTCTATCCATTATTCATTTCATGTACCCATAAGAACCACTGAGTGCGTTGTTACAATCACAAACATATTAACATCTGTTCAATAAATTAAGAGAAATATTTTATTCCTTTTATTCCTTCTGAAATGCTTCTTATTTCTTGGTGGAAATGAGATAGTCTGACCTCTATCTTTTTCCTTACACCTGAATAACTACTGACATTTCTCTTATAAAGCAGCTCTTTCAGGAAAAATTTCCACTACTTAGCTTTCTCTAAGAAATTCTTCACCTTCCCTTTTATTTTGGAGGATAATTTCACATGATTCAGAATTCTAGGACAGTGGGTTATTTCTCTCAGTATTTTACATATTTCATCCTATGTTATTTTTGCATAATCTTTGGAAATACTAATGCCACTCTTACCTCTCACTCTCTGTGTGCACACCATTCCTACCCTCCACGTCTTTAAAGATTTTTTTCTTTCAAAAATTGTTTTTGCTTATTTTTGCAGTTTCAGTATACATCTTTTCCAAAGTACAAATGTTTTGGTATTTACCTTTCTGGATATTTGTATCTTTTGAAATAAGTGCTTTGAAGTCTGACTAACTTTAAGGAAACTCCAAGTCATTATTTCTTCAAATATTCCTTTCTTCCTCTTTATTTTCTTTCATTCTCAAAATGTGTTTTGTAACACCGTTGACCAGTAGATTTTGATTTGTGGCATTTCCCACTTTTTTCTTTGCTCTTTGATTTTTTTAAACAATTTTGAATGAGGTACTATCAAAATTATCAAGGTTTTGCTCAAATATTAATTGGTATACATCATTCTGCTAACAAACTAATGATAGCATTCTTCCTTTCTTCTATAATGTTTAGACTTTAAGCTTTTCCTTTTCTCATTTCACACAATTTCCACTTTTCTTTTTGCATTTTCCCTAAGTTATTGCTTGGTGTCTACTTTTTCCATTAAGGCTCTTAATATGTTTACTATCGTTACTTAAATTTCTTCTTCTTCTTCTTCTTCTCCTCCTCCTCCTCCTCCTCCTCCTTTTTCCTTTTCTTTCTTTTTTTTTTTTACAATTTAACATTTTGACATCTGAGTCTTGCTCAGATACTTATTTCTTAGTTTTAATTTATAAATTCTATTTATTTATTGATTGATTTGAAAGGAGTGCTTACATGAATGGTGCACCTTTGAAGGCCAAAGGGCAACCTCTTCAGTTGATTCTCTCCTCCCTCCACAGGGACCTAGGAATTAAATTCACAGTTAGGTTTGGCAGCCAGTGCCTTAAGCCTCTGAACTAACTGTGTGGCCCTAGTTATTTAATTTTTAAGTTGATTATTAATTGTGATTTTTGAAGAAATCTACACATCATGAAATAAATAAGCTTGATGTATCACATGGTCCATGGAAGGGAATCTGGTCCTTTAATGAGGTTTTACAGAAATTCTGTGGCCTTGAGCCATGGTGTTCACAAATGCTTCTCATCCAAGATGGCTAGATGCTGTTACGGTTGATCTCTGGTAAAATCTCAGTAGCTTAAACCCCAGCAGACTTTTCTTATTGTGTAAAGCTTTGTTAATAAAAATGAGATGATCTCCCTATCAGATTACGAGTAGGTTTATCTCACATTACTTCTGAATCAGATACTGATCCTGGAGGCAAAATTATAGAACTAATGCCTTACCGATCTGGGGTCCCTTGGTTTTTTTTTTTTTTTTTTTTTTTTTTTTTTTAATTTTAGACTTGATCCCTACATAATTTGTCAACTGCGATTTGAGTTTCTGCCATAAAAGTTGTACACCTCTGTATGTTGTGGATTGAAAACCCAATGCATTTAAACACATGGTCCCCACCTAGACAGTAGTGTTCTTTAGTAACATTATGGAAACCATAGAAAGCAGAGTCTTTACTGAAGGCGGCTTTGAGACTGTATGGCTGTACACTACTTTCTGTTCCCTTTGATGCTGCTTTCTGCTTGTGGGTGAATGTGCTTAGCCTTGCTCACAGTCCTGCTGCTATGCCGAGAAGTCTTAAGCCAAAATAACCATTTTCTGCCCAAAATTGTCTTACCTCAAAGTCTTCACTCAAATTACTCTAACATGGCTTCACTACAATTGATGTCAGCTTCTACAGATGAAGACAAAGAGTGTTTTTGTTCCTCTCACAGAAGCTTTATGCTCAATGTCTGTACAATGTATCAGGACATTACTGATTAACACAAATTATAGAAACAACCTGAATCATCTAGTGCTAAAAAGGAAATCTGTCATCTTGAGTAACAAGAAAACACATATAGAGCTTTATTTCAGGTTTAGCTCAACTCATAGGCTAAATTTATCACGGGAATCCTGTTCTCTTATACTAAAATTGACAGTATTGTGATTTAAGAAAAAATGGAATGACTAGGTTGGTGTATAAATATGTTCATATCCATCCATGCATAAATATTTTCCTGCCACAAAGATGTCATGATTCGATTTCTTTCACCATCTTCAAAAATGTCATGAAAAGTTCTTCAGCTCTTCTTGTAGCCTTTACTAGGGGACATTCCCAAAGGCTAGCCTGGATTAAGTTTCTCCTTCTAGAAGGAACTAAACAGCTTACGCACATTTAGAGAAGAAGAACTTAATGGAATAAATGCAGACAAGATTCAAAGCTCACATATAAACATTATTGTTTATAAGCTAAGTGTGTGTGTGTGTGTGTGCATGTGTGTGTGTGTGTGCGCGCACATGTAAGTATGCATGTGTTAATTAGAGGAGTCAAGTGCTTATGTTCATATATTCATATAAATACATTCTGCAGCCATTTCTTCTGAATTCAAACATTCTCTATTGAAAAGAGGATGGAAAATCAGGAAGCTCCTGAAAGTTACAAGACTCACAAAGTTGTAAGGTGGATCGCTGTGAGTTCAAGGCCAGCCTGGTCTACAAAGCTAGGCAGCCAAGGCTACTCAGAGAAAACAAAAGAAAAAAGTTTTCTTGCCTTGAAAAACAAAACAAAACCAAACCTTGTAGGGTCATATAAATAGTAAATAATTGCTAGGAAAGAGTAGACAGTCTTCTGCTGACTTGCCTGCAGACTGAACCCCGGGCATGCAGCTCTTACTGGGTGACCTTTCTAATGATGCAGTGGCTTTCTCGTTGTCACTCATGCTTCAGTGAGAAACTCCAGAACCCAACTGGCTCACAAAGCTAGGCTTGGGCAGTCGCACCTTTGATCTGTCATTAGTACCTTATCTGAAGTGAAGGAACATTTATTTACATTTCATGAAAAAAGTTATTCAATAGCAATAAATATAAATTGGATAAATAGCTGATATAACTATGCCTAACCTCATTAATTTTATCTTTGCTTATTTTTGCACATACAGCTCAAATTTCATTGAAAATTAATGTTTGTCCTCGTTTGAGCTGTACATAATAGTCTGTGATGAATATAAGCATATATCTATTCACAGTTAAGAAAATATTATGTAAATCAACGATATCTGTACAACACAAAAATGACAGTTTTGTTCAAAATTATCTTTTATGTGATTCTTATATTGTTTTTACATTTTCTATTTTTGGCAAACATTATTCTTCACAAAAAAGAGAAAAATTTCTAAAGCCTTTAAGGACTGTTTTTATTGTTATAGAAACAAGCAACCACCTACTATTTAGAGAGAGATTAATTTTTGCAACTGTATGTGACTTGAATGTGAATTTTATAACCTTTTGGCTATTGTGATGATGTGATAAGAATCTCTCATATATGTCTCCCTCTATTTTCAAGACTTAATACCATTTTGACAACATTGACTAATAAATACTGACAACATCACTGTGAAGAACTGTCATGCTTGTGGTTATTTTCAACTCAGAAATCAAAAACAAAAAACTAGTTTTTGTTACCTCTTATTTATCTTGGAGAAAACCTAAAAGGAGCTGATATCATCATGAAGTGATTTTCACATACTCTGCTATTCAGCATTGCCCAATAATCACTGTCTGTTTATGGAGTAATATTTCCTCAGCAGATGCTGTAATTAATACTGTATTCCTCTGTACTATTTGGAATGGGACTCTAACCACTTTTCCATACTCAAATCATTTATATTTTTTTATTTCTTTGTTTATGCTTCTACTATTTGTTTTAGTTTGAAAATTTTGAGAATATGAATAATCATAGATGATCAAAAACCTACAGTAAACTAAAAAGATGGACCTCTCAGCCACACTGTAATTATGTACTATAAAATTTATAACACTGTTGGTTTATATAAATATTTTAATAAGGACTACTGTGTTATGAAATTCTAAAATAAATAGTAAAATTGCAAGAAAGCAGCAAGGGATCTAAATGTGTAATTCATAAAAGAAGTAAAAATGGTTATGCATGTAAGAAACTCAAGTTTCTGTGGAGGAAGCTCACGTGGGTTTAGTCAAGGGAGATGAGTTCTCAAAATAAAATTTAAAGAGATCTGTGATTTACTAAAGTGATAGAGTACTTGCTGATCTCATAAAACCTGTTTCATTCTCTCTCTCTCTCTCTCTCTCTCTCTCTCTCTCTCTCTCTCTCTCTCTCTCTCACACACACACACACACACACACACACACACACACACACACATACACACAAATTTTCAACTTCATCTATAAAAAAGAAAAAAGGATGTAATATACAACATATAGAATTATCAAAGTTTAAGACTGTCTTAGTCACTTTTCCATTCCTGTGATAAAACATCATAACATAGCAAAGGATATTAAGAGGAGTGGAAGTGGAGTTATTTTGGCTTACAAGATAGAGTGGTTTGAATGAGAATGTCCACCATAGGCTCAGATGTTAAGACACTTGGTCTTAGTTGGTGATGGTGTTGGCACTTTTTTTTCCAGTAGCATAATTGTCCTGAGATGCTCCACCCAGCAGCAGAATGAAACAGATGAATAGCTGAACACTAAGCAGAGCTTAGGGAGTCTGTGGAAGAGTTCGGAGAAAGATAGAGGAACCCAGAGGGGACAGGAACCCCCACAAAAGGCCCACACTAGAGTCAACTAACCTAGGCCCATAGGTGCTCACAGAGACTGAACTGCCAATCAAAGAGCATGCAAGAGGTATCTTTATTCCCAGTTTTCTGAGACAGCAACAGATTGATTTACAAAATGGTTGTACATGTTTGCACTTCCACCAGCCATGAAGGGGTGTTCCCCTCTCTCTGCATCCTCTCCAATGTAGGCTGTCACTTGAGCTTTTTATCTTAGCCATCCTGATGGGTGTAAGATGGAATGTCAGAGTCGTTTTTATGACCAAGGACATTGAGCATTTCTTTAAGTGTTTCTCAGCCATTCAATATTCCTCTTAATTCTCTGTTTAGTTCTGAGCCCCATTTCTTATTTGAGTTATTTGGTTTGGTGGTGTTTAATTTCTTGAGCTCTTTATATCATCTTGGAATATGCCCAAAAGATGCTCCACCACACAACAAGGACACATGGCTCAACCATGTTCATAGCAGCCTTATTCATAATAGCCAGAACATGGAAATAGCCTACGTGTCCCTCAATAGAAGAATGGATAAAGAAACTGTGGTACATTTACACTATGGAATGCTACTCAGCTGTTAAAAAAAAAAAAGGAAATCCTGAAATTTGCAGGCAAATGGATGGAATTGGAAATGATCATCCTGAGTGAGTTAACCCAGACCCAGAAAGATACACATGGCATATACTCGCTTATAACTGGACACTAGCCCAACAGAGATATCCCCTGAAAGTCTTAGCCGGATGTTGGGACAGATACTGGGACTTTCTATTGGGACTCTAGGTGAGAGAGATAAGGAAGAATGGGGAAATAGAAGGATCCAGAGGGTCCTAGAAACCTACAAGAGGACCCATAAGGCTGGCGGATCTGTACCCAGATGGGTCAGATCAAACGACGGTACTAACCAAGGACAATGCATGCAGTAAGCCTAGAATCTCTATCCAGATCTAGGCAATGGATAGCATGTTCTCCACAGCTGTGTGGAGAGCAGGGACTGACTCTGACATGAACTCTGGTGCCCCCTATTATACCACCTCCCCTTGGTGGGGAGACCTGGTGACACTCAGGGGGAGAGTAAGCAGACTACCAGGAAGAGACCTGATAGGCTGTGATCTTATAGTGGAGGACAAGGTCCTCTTCTGTCACAGACCTAGAGGAGGGGAATAGAATGAAAGAGGGAGGGAGGGGGAGCTAGAAGATAGAAGTGAGGGGATAACAAATGAGATGTAATCTGAATAAACTACTTAATTTTTTTTTTTAAAAAAAGAACATGCATGGACTAGATGTAGGCCACTTATATGTATGCAGCTGAGAGCTGTTTGAGGATGTTGGGGTGTTCCTTCCTGTGAGGAAGGCTGTAACCAGGGGCAGGAAGTCTGTAACTAGGGGCAGGCTTTGAGTACTTGCAATCTTATTCCACTTCCAGTTGACTCTTTCTCTGCTTCAGTTTGCACTTGAAGATGTTCACATCTTGGCTTCCTACCTGCTCCTGATGCCATGCCTGTAGCTTGCTGCAATGCTTCCCAAACCATAATGGACATTTATCCTTCAGGAACATAAGCCTAAGTAAATCTTCCCTCTATAGTGGCTTTGGCTACAGAGTGTTATCACAGAAACAGAAGAGTAACTAATGTAGCAGGCAGAAAGCCTGCTGACATGAACAGAAAGCGTGGTGGTCACATTGCATAGTTACTGAAGAAGCAAAAAGTGAAAAGGAAGTGAGGTCATACTGTAAAATCTCAATAGTAGTACATAGTGACTCACTTTGTCCACCAATGATTCACATCTTTAAGGTTCTGCATTTCCAAACAATGACAAAACCTAAATCCAAGTTTTCAAATTGATGAGTCTATGGAGGGCACTTCCCAGTCAAACCACAAAAGACCTTTACTATTATCTACTGTAGACTCATCAGTGAACATGGTCCTCCACTGCACTATTGTTGCGTATGCTCTGAAGAACAATTGTGTGTTTCTATTATGAACTTTAAATATTTTCCTTGCATTTAATTAAATTTTTACTGCTCAAATATAATCCCAAGGATATAATCGAAGACATAGCTAAATATTTGTGTGTACAATTCCCATTGCTGCCTTATTTATAATAACAATAAGGAAGGAAAAAAGTTTTAATTTCCATCATGAGATAATAAATAATAGTACATTCTTCATACGATGGATAATTCTGTTTCACTTAAAATTTTGTTCATGATAAATGTTTACATAGAAAATATTTATCATAAAATTATATAGAAAATATTTATCATAAAATCTTGTGACAAACATAGAATGCAATATTATACTATATCTATATATATGCAGAAATAAAAAAGAGATTAATGGGAAAAGGATAAATTTTGTTATCAATAATGACAGCTATTTATAAGATTATTTACTTATTTATAAGATTCTAAGTAATGAGTCTCAGCAGTAATGAGTAATTTGAATTACTGTTATGTGGGGCCTCTCAGGGGACAGCTATGCTATGTTGCCCTCTGCAAGCATAGTAGAGTCTCATTGATAGAATCAGGGGTTGACTCTCTCCCACTGAGTGGGTCTCCAGTTGGGCCAGGCATCTGTTGGACATTCCTTCAATCTCTGTTCTTTCTTTATGCCCCCACATCTTGTAGGCAGGGCAAATTTTGTGTCAAAGTTCCAGCAGCAGATTGAAGTAGATGCTGAGACTCATAGCCAAACATTGGGGGAAACAAGGAATCTTGTGGAAAAGCGGGGAAAGGATAGAAGGACCTGGAGGGAACAGGAGCTCCACAAGGAGACCAACAGAGCCAAGTAACCAGGGCCAAGAGGGGCTTGTGGAAACTGAAACATCAACCAAGGACCATGCATGGACTGGACCTAGGACCCTATCCAGATGCGGCCGATGGACAGCTTGGTCTTTATGTGGGTTAGGGGAGTGGGGACTGTCTCTGACATGGACTCTTGTTGCCCTGGCAGGGCTGCCTAGTGAGGCCACAGGGGAAGAGGGTACAGTCTGTTGTGATGTTATTTGATGTGTTATGGTGGTGGAGGTGGTGGAGCTCCTGTTTTCTGAGGAGTAGAGAAAGGGGGAAGGGGAAAAGAGAGGGAGGGAGGACCAGAAGTAGAGGAGGAAGGAGGCCATGATCAGGATGTAATGTGAACAAATGAATATTTTTTTAAAAGATTCTAAGTAATGCAGGTTTTCTTCCAAGATAATATGCCAGTTGTAAAATCATACAATGAGTCATTTTAAAATATGCAAGTTTAATGCCTATTTTATTCTCTTACCTAGCAGTGCCCATAAAGAGATAATAAATAGTAAAGCATAAAAGTGATATGAAGAAAGGAGTTTCAGCAGAAAAACATCTTCCTAACCAAGGTGAAAGAAACGCAAAAACTCAGACTGCCATGCGAATTGTTTCAGACACAGAAGCAACTGTCCCTCTAGACTTGAAGGGGCTGTCACAGTTCTCATCCTCTGCTATTGCTGTGCGGTGCGTCCTCACGTGTGGAGAATTTTCTAATAGGACAGTAATGGTTCTTCGTGGGGGAAAATAGCATATTTTATACCGGCTGTCGTGGTTTGGATGTAATTGACTGCCATAGACTCCTAGGGAGTGACACTACTACTAGGAGCCATGGCCTTGTTGGAGGAAGGGCGTCACTGAGGGTGGGCTTTGAAGTCTTGGACACTCACACTAGGCCCAGTGTGGTACTCTCTTCCTGCCTTCTGCTGATCTGGATGCAGAATTCTCAGATACCTCTCCAGCATCATGTCTGTGTATGCTCCGCCCTGCTTCCCACCATGATGGTAATAGACAATGGACTGCAGCACTGAACTATAAACCAGCCCCAATTAAATGCTTCTCTTTATAAGAGTTGTCATGGTCATGGTGTCCCTTTACGGTAACAGAAACCCTAACTAAGATACTTACATCCAGGGCGAAACTGTTCCAGTACCACCACTCAAGATAAATTCCTATTTGTGCTTAGTTTTTCTAAAATTACGTCTGCCAGCTAGCAAACATCATCTATGAAGCTAATCTTGCCTGTAACACTCAATGTGAAAAGACAATCGAGAACTTCCTGAAATTGAAGAAAAACCTCTAGCAAGAAGGTCAGGATGTCAAACTTGAACAAGCTACTAATATAAATAGCATGGGACTGAAGTAAGTTTATCTCAAGAAAGAAATCTGACACAACATGACAGTAACTTAAGCACATTGTAATCCTAAACAGTAACAATGTAAATGGGAAAATTATTACCTGAAATTCATTATCATAAAATAGTATCTGTAGACAGAGGTTGGAATTAATACAAACACAGATGTATTTTATGTAACGAGAGTCATTCAAATGTCAATTAGAATATTGGGGAAAGGTACCAGTGGAAAAGATATAGAAGAGGGAATTATCATTTTTAGTTTGTCTTTTTATGTTGTTTAAGTATTTAAACTAATGGGAATTTTCAAACATAAGATACTCATTTAAACCGGAAGTGATTAGAAAATAAGTAAACCCCTCATGCATACAACCCCAAATTTAATGTTTACATGAGCAAGTTAATGCATGTTTCTCTTTTGAGCTTTGCTACCAGACTGCCCAATGGATTATTTTGAAGTCGACTCTGCTTAGTTCACTGAATTAAAAAACAATCCACATATCATAGCTTTATGACTTTTTATTCTCACTTAATTGGTGCCTCCAAAGTCCACAGTACCTTAGTTTTCTCTGCCTTTTATGTACAGAGGAAGCTGGTATTGATCAAGAATTTCTAGTCATAAAATTTTTTTTTATTGAAGACTTTCTGATGCTGTTATCCAGTACATTCCTGTGCCTCCTCATTTCCGGTAAATTAATAATAAGGTTTAGATCAGTTTTAAGGAGTCTGGGGTAGGTAGACCATAGATCTGTTTTTATTCTCTCAGTAAATACATGTATTGTTTTGTTATATTAATAACCAGAAATTGCCATTGCCTGACTATGCTCTTCAAATTGGATGGCACTTTAATTTCCTTCATTTATTAGCTTGAATAATATAAAATGCAATTGTCTCGCATAAAACATTTAATTTTTAATTAAATTTCATACACAGAAGTACTGGTTTTTAGCTTAACTAATTGCTAAATGAGATGATTTTTTTAAAATGCTCTAAACAATAATTTAAAATTTTTAATCCTTGCATACATATCTTTATGCTACCACAGACACCTCTAAGAATGAGCCTG
Source organism: Acomys percivali (assembly GCA_907169655.1). Lineage (NCBI taxonomy): Eukaryota > Metazoa > Chordata > Mammalia > Rodentia > Muridae > Acomys > Acomys percivali. The sequence goes on along the minus strand of OU015747.1, from coordinate 778,642 downwards.
ATAGAGACCCGTCATTATAAGCCTAGAGGCTATGTCTGTGTGTGACTCCAAGTTCAGTGGCGCCCAAATCAGTCAAGCTGTGCCTCTTTTGCTAACCCTGAGTCTCAGGTCTGTTTCTTCTGTTTACGTTTCTTCTGTCTAATGTTTGCCACTTCTCCTCTTTCTATTCTTGGTCACACACAGGGAGGTAGTTGTTTATATGGATATTCCATTTTCTCTAGTTAACTCCTTTCCTTTAAGTAAAAAAATCACAGGCCTGGGGAGGACAACAGTGTGAAAGAGGGCGGGAGGGGGAGGGGAGGGTACAAGTGAAGGGATAACAACTGAGATGTAATCTAAATAAATCATTTAAATAAAAAGAAATCATATCTCAAAATTACTGACCAGGGAGTCTTGCTAGATAATGGAATCAGTTTTATCTATTTCTTTGTACTTAACTTGTTAACCAAACACTATTAATTAAAAGTCTACACTTCCTGGATATTAATTGTTCTTCCAAATGAACTGTATAATCAACACATCAACTTCCAGACGAAAGTATTTAGTGCATGACAAGGGCCATACTTAAAGCAGCAGGGAGCGAGGTCATGTTGGGATGGAATGCTGTTGTTTTGACACTCACAGGAGTCACCAGCAGAAGGCAAGGCATCCTCACAGATTTTTCTTATGGGATCCAATTTAGCTACAACACCTCTGCAGGCACTTGCAGAGGCCAGCAAGCCAGATAGGTGCTCATACAAAGATATTCCTGGAGGGATAATTTCAATTGGAGATTTAAAAGTGGCTGTTTACAATCTTATGTCCTTAGAACTGCGTTGGTTGGCAGAAATAGATTTGCACATATGTCCCCATGAACGTGATAGATTCCTAGAAATGAAATGGCTGGGGTCAAAAGCAAATGTAAGATGCTGTTAAACTCTTCTGAGATGTTTGTTGTTTCATAATTTCAAGCAGCAACATATGCCAACACCCGCATTTTCACAACTTCGTCAACATATCTTGAGTATGTTACAACTTCTGCCAACCCTATTGGTGAGAAGCAGTGTGTCTCTACTTAAGTTGTAATTAGTTGTTTGAATATTATCATGTGTGTGTTTGTGTGTGTGTGTGTGTGCGTGCGTGTGTGTGTGTGTGTGTGTAGAAGCTATTTGCATTGATTTTTCTGGAAGTAGTACATTTTTTTTCTTTTCTGCATTTTGTACTTTTTCTTCTCTATTTTCAGAAGTTTAAAAGTATGGTACAGATAATTGTCTTTAACTGATAAAATTGTCAGGTATGTTTTACAATTGGTCATTCATAATTTTTTCTTTGCTTTTGCAAGGCAAATTATTTTTCTGTGTTAAATTTAGTAGTATTTTAATATTGTATCTGCAATGATAACTTAAGAAATTGTATTTTTCCCTGAATTTCTTCATATACCCTAGTTGTATAATTTTAATTCTATCTTGTAAAATTTTAAAGTATAAAATATATGGAATTTGTCCTGCCTACATACTGAGAAATTAATAGAATTTAATATATTTTACTTGTGGTTCTCTCATCAAATAAGAATTTATTAAATAACTTCATCTTTTCCACTTAAATACTGCCCTCACAGAGACTATGTTTCCACATGCAATAAAGTCTACATATGACTTCTGCTCTATTGATCTCATTACGTGTTTGTGCAATGAGAAACTGATTTAAAAATAGCAACTCTAGAAAAGATTTTAATAACTGATAGTGACCACATATTTGGCTGGTGTGTCCTGATTATTTGTTCTTTGCTCAAATTAATCTTAAAATTAACTTGCCCAGCTCCAAGAAAATAATTAGTAATACTGTCTTGGAAAGCTTTAATGTTATGAACCAACCCAGGGAAGATTAAACTTAAGCAACATTGTGTTTGTATTTAACAATCTATTGTTTCATTGTTCATACATAAATTAAATGTAAATTTATGTGTCTTATTAGCTTATTTACTTTAATTTTATAGTGTAATAATTTTATCCATATCTTCTTTTTTGTGATTAATTTAGCGGGTTTTGGTATGATCCAATCTTAGAATTGTTATTGCTTGTGGTTTATCAAATCTTTGTGATTTCTGCAGAGCATCATCCTATCAGTGGCAAGTAGAGGATAACTTTTTCTACATTTTATCAGAAGTTTTTCTTGTGTAATTTCATAAACTAATACAGCAATATTTGTAATAATAGCGAAGAAGTAGAGTATATTTCTGCATGCATATACATATTTTCTTTACCTGCTCACTCGTTAATGGTCATTTAGTAAGTTTTCATGCCTTGGCTGTAATGAATAATTGGGCAATGAACATTCTGATAGCTGTTTAAGAAGCTATTTTGGTTATTTACTCAGAACTGAAATGTGGAGTTAATGACCTAGGAGTAGTGCAATATTCTTAGAACTGTCACAGATACTTCCATTGGGGTGTTTTTAATAAGACTTTTGTTTTACTCTATATAAGCAACATCCTTAATGAATGAATTATAAGAGTTGAGCACTTTGGTGGCTGAGAAGATGGCTCAGTGGGTGAAGTGACTAGCCAGCAGTTGTGAGGCCTTGAGTTGGATTCCCAGCACCCACATAAGAAAAAATGGGTGTGGTTGTACATGCTTGTGATCCACCTGATGGTAAGGCAGAACTAGGATGAATGGGGCTTGCTGGACAGCCAGGTCACCATCAGGTTTAGTAAGAGATCCTACAAAAACAGTACAATGAGGAAGACATGGCAGAAGACACCCAGAGTTATGTTGATCCATAGCCCCCACACACACGCACACACACACATGCACACGCACACACGCACACACATGCACACACACACGCACACACACATACACACATGCGCACACACGCAATGCACACACACGCACACACGCGCACGCGCGCACACACACACGCATACACGCACACACACGCACGCACATGCACACATACACACACACACACACACGCACACGCACACACGCACACACATGCACACATACACACACGCGCACATGCGCACACACACACACACGCACAGGCACACACACACACCAGCACTTTGGAGTGCTTGTTTAGTAAACTGTCTTTCTCCTTACTGCTTGTATTCTTCTAAGGACAAAACTGCAATATAGTTTGTCCCATCACAATGAAGTAACTTAAAGTTGCCAACAGAGCTGGGCATGGTGGTGGTGCATGCCCTTAATCCCAACACTCGGGAGGCAGAGGCAGGCGGATCGCTGTGAGTTCAAGGCCAACCTGATCTACAGAGTGAGTCCAGGACAGCCAAGGCTACACAGAGAGACCCTGTCTTGAAAAAAAATTGCCAACAGAACAACTTTCTACTGGATATTTTAGGGTGAAATCCTGGCCTCTGGAAGCTCCAATAAACCAGGCTCACCCTCCAGTCTTAGTGTGCCAATTACAGAAGTAAGTTATGGCAAAACCCAGAATGAGGCTGATTATTTAATACATCCAAAATGGAAAATGGAACACATAAAGGGGTCTCTAGTGTATTTGGGGGGGATATGACATGAGGCTTCTCTTTAAACAAATAAATAACAGGGCACAGCTACAGTTATTCATAATCTAGCAGTTCTGGTCAGAGTGGCCCAGCCCATCTTCGTTTGTCTGCCTCTGCAGATACCTCAGATCTCCTGCTCCAGAGTGAAGCTCATCACATCTATTCTCACCTCACAGGGGAAGGTCTGTCCTGTGACGTTTTGTTCTTAGAATCCAAGCTGACTACAGGTTTAGGACAATAAATTACCTGTCTCTTGGCCATGGAAGGAGATTAGATAGACAGTTCTTGAATGATTAAAATCCAAACCTGCCAAGGTAAACAGGTGACTGGAAGGAAAGAACACCAATGTAAAATGGAGGCTGTTGCAGGATATTTGATCCTAATGTGATCCCTGAGATTGTGAACTGTAAAAATCTGTTTTTTGTGGTTGAGCCCTAACACACACCTTTAATCCAAGAGCTATCTGTAGACAGTATTTAATAAAGTTAACCCTAGGTCAAGAGGAGGAGCAAGAAACCAGCTGACAGGGATTAAAGAGGAGGAGGGACTTTGAGTTGAGGGGTATTTAAGACAGCGTGTAGAAGTAGACAGGGTCTTTGGTGCTTTCACTCTTGGGATTTTTTTTCTTCAGCTCTTTAACTTTTAGCTCTTTGGCACTTCATTCTCTAGCTCTTGAGCTCCTCAGCCTCTTGGCCTTTGCATTTTGGGGCTCTAAGCTAGCAAGCCTTTGGCATTGGGTTTTTTGGCCTTTTCTTCCTTGACAGTCAGCTGACCTAGTGAGCCTTTGGGGCCTTTTTCATCGGGACTTGAGCTGAATAGAAAGGTCAGCTGGGTACTTTCTCTGCGCTCTGAGCTAGCCGATTTCCACCACATCTGGCTCTTAAGTCTTTATTGGTAAAATAAAATGATCTGGAATTTTTATTTAAAACAACAAGAGGCAGAGAGCCAGCCATTCGTCCTGCTTTTGTTCACCACATGTATGTTTCAAACTAATACGATTACTAAATTTGTCCCATGTTGTCAACTACGAAAAAAAATAGAAGTACAGTTCAAATATATTTGCATTTCAAATGTCTTACTTTGGAAACATGTTAACAAAATGAATCCTTACTTATA
>OU015747.1:733193-774008 GCA_907169655.1 Acomys percivali | reverse complement strand
AATAAAATACAATTGACACACCACTTCAAGTGATAACTGCCTGCTGTGGCATTAACTTATTCGTTTTAATATTTGTTATACCATTCTTGTATTTAGCCCTAAATATCAGCTGTACCATCTTCATGCAATGGTCCCATAATGATCCCAAGACATTGCCTTTAGTACAAAATCATCCCCTCTTGTTCTCTGCTGTTGGACATTGAAGAAAATGGCTTCTGTTACCTTCTGCTTTGTTCTCTTAGTGTTAGGGATTGAGCCTAGGGCTCTGTGCATGCTAAGCAAATAACTGATCGCTGTGCTGCATCTGCGTTTCCAGGCCCACTTCTCACTGCTACCACCAAGAATCACATCATTATATTTAGCGCAAATGGCAACTTATGTTCTAAGAAAATGCATTCTTTCATGTCACACCATGGGATGCAAACTTACTATCAGCTGATGCGACACTATGCAGAACTTTGACCACTCACTTAAATCTATCCAGCTTCTACTTTCTCTCAATAAAACACAAATAATAAATATCAAATTTATTTAGTTTTGTCCCAAACGTTCCAGATTCTAAGAGTCTCTGGAATCTTTGTTGTAAAAGAGGGATTCCCATGTCCCATATCAAACATTAAGAGTGTCTGGGGAACTTCCTAGGAACCTGTATTAGGGAAGTAAGTGCTCTAGGGAGTTGTACCACTGCACATGCGTATGGAAGACAGGTAAGACTGTCTATAGGGTTCCATTGCACATGTGTATGGAAGATAGGTAAGATTATCTATAGGGTTCCATTACACATAAATACGGAAGACAGGTAAGATTGTCTATAGGGTTCCATTACATATGCCTATGGAAGACAGGTAAGATTATCTATAGGGCTCCATCAAGCTCTAGGTGCTCTTGGACTGTACAAACAAAGAATCTTTTTTAAAATTTAAATTTATTTTTAAAAATTCATTCACTTTACATCCCAATCATATCCCCTCCCTGGTTTCCTCCAGGTCCTACCCCCCCTCCCTCCTCCCCTATTCCCCTCCCTTTGTCCTCAAAGAGAGGGAGCTCTTCTTCCCTACCAACTGATCCCAGCCTATCAAGTCTCATCAAGACTTCCTGCATCTTTTTCCTCTCTGGCATGGTAAGGCACCCTGCCAGGAGGAAGTGATCTAAATGCAGGCAACAGAGTCCAAGGCAGGGAACGTCCCTGCTTCTCCTAACAGGGGACCCATATAGACACTGACCTGCCTACAGCTACAACAATGTGGGGAGGGCCTGGGTCCTCTCCGGGATGATCCTTGTTTTGTGCATCAGTCTTTGCTCAGATCCCTGGGCTCACATTTGTTAGCTCAGTTGGTCTTCTTATGGAGCTCCTATCCTTGCTGGGTCTTTCTATCCCCCAGCTCATCCATAGGACTTCCTGGGCTCTGCCCAGTTTGGCTGTAAGACTCAGCTTCTGTTTTGATGCCCTGCTGGGTGGAGTCTTTCAGTGGACAACTATGGTGGGCTCTCGTCCTGTTCCCTCTCTTCAACTCCTTCCAGTGTCTATTCTATTTGCCATTCTGAATGAGAGTTAAGCCCCGTGGTGACTGAGTCCAACACTGTAGTGAATGAGAAAGTAGCTCTTAAACTACTGCAAGAGTTACACAGACACCCTGGGATTAAGAAATCCAACAGAAACCTTTGGCAACATTGATGTACAATAAGAGTATTTGAAGAACCCTATGGAGAATGCTTAACGGTCATTCAGAAGTGTAAGTAGAAACTGGAAACAGTTGAAGAGAAGGAATAAGACCTGAGCCACCATAGAGGTCCTCTGAGAGATTCCACCCAGCAAGCGATGGAAGCAGATGCTGAGGCTCACAGCCAAACTTTGGAGTGGAGCACAGGTAGTCTTAAGGAAGAGTTGGGAAATAGAAGGACCTGGAGGGGTCAGCAGCTCCACAAGGAGACCAATGGAGCCAACAAATCTGGGTGGCAGAGGAGGTGCTGGAGAGACTGATGCATCAACCGAGGACCACGCATGGTGATGACCTAGACCCTCTGCTCAGATGTAGTGGATAGGCAACAAAGTCTCCTTGTGGGTCTCATAATATGGAGAAAAAGGACTAGTTCTGACATAGATTCTGGTGCCTACTCATGGATCACTTCCCCGGGTGGGATGGCCCTGCCGGGAAGAGGATACAGACAGTCCAGATGAGACTTGATAGGCTGAGTCAGATGTTAAGGGAGGAGGGCTCCCCCTTTCTGAGGACTAGGAGAAGGGGATATGGGGATAAGAGAGGAAGGATGGAATCAGGAGGCATCAAGGAAGAGGGGCTACAATAGGGATGCAAAGTAAACAAATTTTAAAAATCAAAATAAATCATAAAAAGAGTACTGCCAATGCTGGTGGTCTGCTGTGTAGTAAATGACATATTTTCAAAGCTAGCTCTTGGACATTATTCAACTGTAGCACTTCCTTTCCACCTGCCTTTTATTTCTAGTCTTCTTTTTTACAACTTCAGAATGCAAAATAAGAAACAATAAAAAGGAAATGTCTTGAAATGAAAACGCACATAACCTGCAGTGTCTTTAGTTCATTTATGTGTGTGTCAGAGGACTCAGGGAGGGATTAAGTGTACATTGTGCAAAATATTCCCCATCATCACTACTTAAGCTTTCAGGCTTTTCATAACAAGAAATATGGGAAGCCGGCAAGAAGAAAAGGTACCGGTGCAATTGTTGAACAACGGCTGTATTTTATAAGTAATGGCATCGTATCCTGACTCACTGAATTGATGCATTTGCTTAAATCTAGATTTTATGTCACTTTATGAAGTCTAAAATGTTACATAAATGAATGCTACCTGGCTAAAGGAAAAGACAGATTATAACACTAAATTCATATGCCAGGAGGAAGGGACAACTGAGCGCACAAAGATATTTTGACTTGTTCTCTAATGCAAAATGTTGCCTGGTGGTGAGGGGTATAAGATAGACACACTCTTAGAAGGTTTCTGCTCTCCGTTTATTTTTGATAATGTCAATCAGATTACCCAAAGGGGTATTCTTGTTTGTTTCTGACAACACATTTGGAAGATTATAAACGGATGATCTGTTGGAAAAAGAAGAAGCCATTCATGGAGCATAATTTCCAGTAAGAAATATCAAGAACATAAATATATAGTGTGTCGTTGCAGGGCTCAAATATGCTACCCCTGTGTGCAGCCATTTGTTTCTCCTCCGGTCCTGTGTTTTACACAGCAAGGCCAAACTTCTTTTGTGCACACACCTGGAAATGACAATTCTTTTAGGATGCACTTCACACTGGTGATATTCTAGTAACTAGATACAGTGCTGGAGGAATCACACTAACTGAGAAGCATATTGTGGTTATGAAATGCTTAGTCTAAATCTAGATGTAATAACTTGACACTGATTCCGATCAGAAACCATACTCATTTCAGTATGTTCCACACCATATGCCATTCATTTCGTAGGTTCTGTTAGATATAAGAAAGAGCCACTTGAAATGAGACCACAGAGTCATCTACACAGTTGGGGAAATACAAAGGCAGAAAAGATAGTTTGAAAATCTTCTTTGCTACTTAATGTACTACAATGATTCCTTAACAAGATGACACGTGGCACTTTCTAAACTTAGCTGAGGATGCCATGCTTTTTCTTCTTAGAGCATGCCTATATTAAGATTTTCTAGAATATCTTACAGGAACACCAAAAGATGGCTCTGTGTTCCAATCCTATTACATCACTGTTTACTTTTCAATGGCTTAACGGTTCCAGAAGGCATTCCATAAAACAAATACAGGCATTGTGGTAACCCCAGAATGACAGGATGTGTGGTCATTATGATTAACATTCTTCAAGTTTCAGTAGCTGTATAGATGTCTTCCTTGCCTCCATACTCACTTTCATCCATTAAATACTGAATGAATAGATCAAAATCATGTCTCTTCAGAGGCCAGTGAGGTTTTCTTAATAACCTCATTGAAATGAAAATGTAGACATCATTTCTGCCTAATGTTGGTGATATACTTAGCAAAAAGTGAGCATTAAGACATTTAACTTTTAGATAACAAAAATACTATAATTAACAAACACCCACTAATTTACATTTTGAATTGTATCATTTTTTTCTTTGTCGCCTTGGCTGTCCTGGACTCACTTTGTAGACCAGGCTGGACTTCTACTCAGTGAGAGCCACCTGCCTCGCCTCCTGGGATTAAAGGCGTGCACCACCACTCCTGCCTGGCTAATTGTAACTATTTTTAGTTGCTAACTAAAATTTGGGGCATTAAGGGTGCAATCAAGCAATCAATTTGAATGAAATGCCAAAATGTAGACAATGACAGTTAACATTTTCTACAATGTCTGTATTTTTCTTATCGGTTTACAGTATCTCTGTTCTTCAAATTTTGCTCAAAATTTACATGTAAATTAAACCTCTCTGTGTAAGACTTTTTTACTGACATCACCCAAACAACTGAAGGAACATTTACAAAGAAAATTTTTATTTGACAAAAATTTCACTTCATCAGTCTGAAGCAGTGATGGCTGCTCTGCAGGTGTTTACCAGGCCACCACTGTTCTTTACTGTACTTCCCCTCTCTCTTTTTATGTTTACAACATTTTGGGAACTTCTTGAAACTCTTGACTTCAGTATTTGAAAATGGTAAACACTAGCCAGAGGGTCCAACTTAAGTTAACTGATATACCTCTGTAGATGCTCAGTAGTAACAGTACAACAGGATTAAATCTTGTGGCAGGATGCTCACTTTTGTGAACTGATATTTTTGTCCAAGTTTGTATTTCAAGTTCCCAAGGGAAGGATGCTAAAGAATAGAGAAGCCTTAAACAGTCTACACAAGCAACAAAATAAAGAACCAAAATACTACAAAAATATGCAACAAAAATGCAGAACAGCTTTTTCTTTTAAAATAATAAAAGTTCTTATGAAAAATCTAGTTTGGGAATAATTACTAGGTTTTAGTTTCCCTTTCATTAATTCAACAGAGGTCAAACATTATTATATTAACACTTTATTTTTATTAAAACAAACAAAATTTCTACATAAATAGATCATAAGTTTTTCATAAACAAAGATTATACAGCCTAAACCACTTGGTCCTGACAGAGTATTTGGTTTCTTGTATTAAAAAAAATCTCTATTGGTATGTGCATTTGGTATATTAAAATTGTCAGATTTGAAAAATCTGGAGATTACTTTAAATTTCCCCTCATTGTATGGGGGTAGGGGTTGGGTTTCAGTGACTAGTCACAGCTTGATGAAACAAAGTACAAAAAGAAGGTTGGATATTACAGAGACTTATTCCTTTTCTAGTTTTGCTTTTTAGGCATTTCATTTTAGAAATGGTCTCACTATTTAGCCTAATCTAGCTTCAAATTCATGATCCTCCGGAGAGAAATTTTAATCCAGCATCATGGCTTCTTTGGCAAGGTATCACATCCAAAGACTTCCTAGGTCTATATGATCTCACTGGAATGCAACCACATTCAGGATTATAGTATGATCTGGCTGGAATGCAGACATACCCTTAGTACACACCTTTAGTCCCAAACAATGAAGGTATGATTAGTTTTTAGAAGAAAGCAGCAATGCTTGAGAGTGACTAATAATTGAGGGGCAGACAAAGTGACAGATCAGAAAATGATTTGGCAGAATGAGTTGGAGATAAGATATGACCAATAACAAAAACATACTTAACAGCTTTATAAAAACAAGGTGAAGGCCGGGCATCGTGGTGCATGCCTTTAATCCTAGCACTTGGGAGGCAGAGGCGGGCAGATTGCTGTAAGTTTGAGGCTAGCCTGGTCTAACACAGCAAGTCCAGGATAGCCAAGGCTACGCAGAAACCCTGTCTCGGAAAAAAAAAACAACAAAAAGCAAAAACAAACAAACAAACAAAAAACCCAAGATGAAACACTACCCAAATATAAGTAAGTGGCAACTAAATTCAGGTCTGAATACAATAAAATAGAAACAAACAAACAAACAAACAAAAACCTAAAAAGTGAAAATGCAATAAAGAGTTGGTTCTTGAATAAAAATCAGGAACACTGAAAAACCCATAGCTAATGTGATAAAAAGATAAAGATAAAGAGGACATTTAAATTAATAAAAGTAGATTGATGATGAAAAACACTGAGGAGATTCAGAAACACAAGAACATGCTTTAAAATTTTGTATTCTATTCGTTACAAAACTCTTCCACACCTTCAAAGAAAAAATAACACCAATACTCCTCAAACTATTCCCCAAAATAGAAACAGAAGGATCACTACCAAACTCATTCTATAAAGCCACAGGTACCTTGATACCTAAGTCATAAAGATCCAACAAAGAAAATTTCAGATCAATTTCCCTTATGAACATTGTTGCCAAAACACTCAATAAAATACTTAGAAACCAATTCAAAAATATCATCCACCATTGCCAAGTGGGCTTCATCACAGGCATGTAGAAGTGGTTCAATATATGGAAACCAAGTAATGTAATCCACCATATAAACAAACTGAAAGAAAAAGTCTACACGATCATCTCCTTAGATGTGGAAAAAGCATTTGACAAAATCCAACACCTATTAATGTTAAAAGTCTTGGAGAGATCAAGGATACAAGACACAACCCTAAGTATGGTAAAGGCAATATACAGCAAGCCTATAGCCAACATCAAACTAAATAGAGACATAAATAAATTCAACTGAAATCAGGACAAGACAGGCTACCATTCTCTCCATATCTCTTCCATATAAGACTTAAGCCCTTGATAAAGCACTAAACAACTAAAGGAGATCAAAGGAATACAAATTGCAAAACAAGTGAAAGTATCACTATGATAAGATAGTGTACATAAGTGACCCAAGCAGTCGACCAAGGTACTCTTTCCGCTGATAAACACCTTTAGCAAAGTGGCTGGATACAAAATCACCTCAAAAAAATCAATAGCACTTCTGTATTCAAAAGACAAATAGGCGGAAAAATAAATTAGGGAAACATCATGCTTTACAATAGCCACAGAAACATAAAATATCTTGGTTTAACTCTAACCAAGCAAGTGAAAGACTTGTTTGAAAAAAAAAAACAAACTTCAAGTCTCTGAAGAAAGAAATTGAAGGAGATATCAGAAAATGGAAAGATCTCCCATGCTTATGGATCAGTAGGATTAACATAGTAAAAATGGCCATCTTACCAAAAGCAATCTATAGATTCAATGCAAATCCCATCAAAATGCCAACACACTTTGTTACAGACATTGAAAGAACAATTCCCAACTACGTAAGGAAAAAGAAGAAGCCTCTATGCAGGACCTCAAACTGTGCTATGGAGAACAACAGTGTTAAAAACTACATGTACTGGCATAGAAACAGAAGTTGAAGGAAGGGAAATATTCAAATGTATTGTATAAAAATGTTTAAATTCTAAAAAATGAAAAAATTCTAGAATGAACCTCATGTTTAAAATACATTATGTTGTTTTGAAAATTATAAAATGACATAAATTAAGCCTCAGAGACGTCAAGAAGAAATAAAATTCACAAAACTGACCGGATACAGAATAATCAGTTAAGATCATTTAAATTTAATTGTATTTAGAATTAAAAATATCCACAATGGAGCCATTTGCTTTAGAGTTCATAATGCTGCAGGATCACTTGTAATTTTATATACCAGAAAGAATACATTCAAAAACTTGGAAATGATATCCATAATGTGTGCATATTTAAATTAATACATATATTTTAATATCAGAAATAATACTAGGGAAATCCCTTTGAGCCATGACTCGCATATTTGATCAAAATTTGTAATTAAACAGGTGAATTAAAATCTTCTTTAATATGTACCACAATCATTGTCTAATATTGATACGAGTTTAAAAATAGCATCTTCCAAATTACTGGCAGTATTCAAAACTACTGGTTAACACATGGACTCATCTGCTAAGTTGAAGAAACCCTACAGGAAACACCCATTTATTCAGCTGTAGGAAATATTCACACAACAAAAATACATTTAAAGTAACAACAGTGATATGCATGCATGAACATTATGTACAATGGCTACTCTGCAGAATGGCGAAGGGCAGGGTGGAAGCACCTGCTTGTTGGGCATCTAGGCTTAGACAAGCAGCCACGGAGCACTGTCCATTGACTGAGTACCACCCAGTGTCAAATCATTCTCTATAAAGTGTTAGTGCAAAGAATACTGTTATCTGTCACTACCAAATGATGACTTTAGATCACTATTTAGTTAGTTAGTTTGGCCTTTGCAATAATAATTATTATCTTCCTCTCCTCTGAAAACCCATTAGATTCTGTGATCTTCCCTGAATTTTATTTCCGTCTCTACAGCAACTGATTTAAAGATTCACAATCCTGGCTAAGGAAATGGCTCGGTAGGTGAAGTATTTCTTAAAAGGATGGGGGCCTGAGTTTTGATCTCTAACATCCATACTCTTTTGCTATGGAAGCAGAGAAAGGAGCATCCTGGAGCTTGCTGGCCAGATAGTCTTGCCTAACTGGTGTGTTTCACATTCACTCCGAGATTCTGTCTCAAAAATATGTTGAGAGTAATTTAAGAAAACAACCACCATACATTTTTGGCCTTCAGAGCACACAGCATGTGCATGTGCGTGTGCGTGTGCACTCGCGCGCGCAACCCTCCCCCCATACACAGAAGGGGGAGGGGGGAGGGGGAGAGGAGACTCTTCTATCAGCTCTTTTTTTAATCATTTATCAGTTTTACTTTTTTATTTATTCACTTTACATCCTGCTTGTAGCCCCCTCCTCTCTCTTCTCCTCTCCCTTCCATCCTCCCTCTTCTTCCTATCCTCCTCTCCTACCCTCCAGAAAAGGAGAACCCCCACCAACCTACTCATCAGGATTGAGCACATCCTCTTTCACGGGTGCCAAGCAAGGCAGCTCCACCAGGAGCAAGTGATCAAAAAGCAGGTAACATAGTCCATGTCAGAGCCAGCCCCGGCTCCCTGTACTAGGGGACCTACATGAGAACTAAGCTACCCATTGGCTACACATGTGTAGGGGCCCATGTCCAGTCCATGCCTGGTCTTTGGTTGGTGCTAACTGCATGTCTTCACCTCTCCTGCCTCTTCTCCAATTCCAATCTCCCAGTCTCACCAGTGCTTCCATAGCAGACCACCTGGAGTGGCCTCACCTTCTCTGCCCCTTTGTGATACACACATCTTCTCTCCCAATTTTCCTCTTAATCATCCCTTTGTATCAGCCCCCAACTGGAGCAGGCATTCCCTGGGAACACACCATTCAAGCAAGTAGGTCAAAGAAAAGTAGGTTAACTGCAGATCTTCACCTTTCCCTCCATTCCTCCTAATCCAATACCCAGTCTTATTTGTAGCTTCATAGCAAACAACCTCTCCTCACCCTCTGCCTCTATTTAAAGGGGGAGTAAACAGATCATGGGGAACACCCTGCTTTCCTCCTTCCTGTGGACACTCTCACCAATGGACTCTTGCCAGCAGCAGAGGTCATCAAGGTGAAAACTAAACAGAGAAATTCTGATGTCAGAAAAACTGACGTCATGAACCAAGTGGACTCAGCAGGTACTTACAACACACACACACACACACACACACGCACACACACACACGCACACACACACACGCACACACACGCGCACACACACACACACGCACACACACACACACGCACACACACACGCACACACACACACACACACTACCCACCTTCCCAGCAGCTCATGGAACTTTCTCCAAAATTGATTGCATACTCAGAAGTCCCAACCAATACGCGCAAACTGAAATGGCACCCTATCTGACCAGTGTGGATCAAAGCACATTAAAGCTGTGTACCAACAACAACAGAAAACAGCAGGAGGTTAAAAACTCACGAAAACCGAACAAATCTACCGAATAAAATATAGGTTGAGGCAAATGATGAAAGCATTTTCATAAATTTTTAAAGCTTTATGAATTTTAGAGTTTGTAAATTCTAGAGTTCAATGAAAATGGATATACAACATGCCTAAATTTGTGTGAAGCAATGAAGACACCTTAGAGGAATTCTAATCCAGCAACATGGCTGCTACAGCATGGAATCATCTGTGTGATCAGGCTGAAATGCAGACAAGCAGACAAGTCCAACACCTTTAATCTCTCTGGCTGGAACATACCTTTAATCCTAAACAATGCTGCCAAAATGACAAGTCAGAGAAACATGTGACAGAATGAGTAAATCAATGAAGGGAGAGAGAGGAGGAGAGTTCTTGGAGGCAGTACAGTAGAGCTCATGAGTGGAGTGGAGTTAGGTACAGTTCAGCTGAGTGAAGTTGGATTTGTGTAGTCAGTGCAAGTTCAGTTTCTGGAGTTCTGAGGCAGTTTTTCCAAGGACAACAATTCAGTAAGAAACCAAGAGAAGCCAATTCAAATCAGTTAGCTTAGAGAAGTTTGAGCTAGAATACCTGAGTTGAACCAGCCAGAGTTCAGAAAGAGCTAGAAAGGGTAAGTTTACTCAGTGGTAAGTCTCACAGGATGAAAACATTTTAGGCCTACATGAGCAGACAACAGCTAGAAGCTGAAGTCTACAAGGTCTGGGCTCATGGAAGATTAGGTTATAGAGAGTTCAGAAGCCTCCAGGCCCAGGTCTAGGGATAGCTAGAATAGAAAAAGAAGCACACTAGGCCAAGTGGTGTATTTATACAGCTTGTGTATGGCTCTCATATCATCCCATCATCTGAGATAACATTTAAAGAGAGCACATTTAAAGTTCTATAACAACAACAGCATCAAAAATCAAGTTCAAAGGAGTATATGGGAACAACCAAAGTCATGGCTGAAATAAATAAAATACAAACAACAACAGAAGGAAAATAATAATAATAATATTAACAACAACAAAACAAGAAGAAACCCAAAGCATCAATAAAACAAAGAATTGGTTCTTTGACAAAACTTAGTAAGATTCAAAAAGTCTTAACCAAATTTACCAAAAAAATGGAGAAAGAATATCAAAATTAATAAAATTAGAGATGAAAAGAAGGGTATAACAGCAGACAACAAGGAAATTTAAAGAAGCATAAAGACATACATTAAAAAAAAGATATACTCCACAAAATTGGAAAGTCTAAAAGAAATGGGTAAGTTTTTCAATACATACCAAAGGTAAATCAAGATCAGATAAGCAATTTAAATAAACCTAAAACCTTTAGAGAAACAGAAGCATTGATTAAAAGTCTACCAACCAAAACCAGCCTAAGGCCAGACAGCTTTAGTGCAAACTATTATCAAGACTTTCAAAGAAGAGTTAACGTCAATATTCTGAAATGACTCTACAAAATATAAACAAGAGGTATATTGTCCAATTAATTTTATGAGGCCGCAATTACCCCGATTGCTAAAGCACAGAAGACCCAAACAAAGAAACAGAACTACAGACCAATTTCCCTTATGAGCACAGATGCAAAATATTCCAATAAAATACATGCAAAAACATCAAAAAGTCAGTAAACACAATCTAGTAGTCTTCATCCAAAAAATGCAGGAATTTTGGAATATGAAAATCAGTAAATGTTATTAATCCCACCATATAAACCAACTATATGATAAGAACCACAAGACTGTATCATTGTTTGCCAAAAGTGCTTTGGCAAAATCCAACACCCTTCCTTCATGGTAAAAATCCTGGAGCAAGTAAGGGTAAACGGGATATATCTCAACATAAGAGCTGCTCACAGAAATCCCACAGCCAGCATTAAGTTAAATGGAGAGAAACTCAAAGCAATTCCACTAAGGAACAAGACAAGGTTGTCCAGTCTCAGGACACCTATTCAATACAGTACTTGAAGTCTTAGCTAGAGAAATAAAATTGAAGGAGATTAAGGAAGTATAGATTAAAAAGGAAGAAGTCAAGTATTATTTGCTGATGGCACAGTAATATACATAAATGACCTTAGAAATTACACCTGCAACTCCTACAGCACTGTCAGCAAAGTAGTCTAATATAAAATAAACTCACAGAAATCAGTAGCCTCTCTATATACAAATGACAAATGGAGTAAGAAAGAAATCACCCTTCATAATAGCACCAAAAAATAGCAAATATCTTCTGGTAACTCTGAGCAAGTGAAATGTCAGATTTATAAAAATACATCAAGAAATTGAAGAGAAATTGAAGCAGATATCAGAAGTTGGAAAGATCACATGTACTCATGAGTTGATAGAATTAATATAGTAAAAAATAGCCATCATATCAAAAGGAATCTACATATTTAATGAAATCCCCAATAAAATCCCAACACAGTCTTTCCAGATCCATATGGAAACACACACACACAAACACACTAAAAAGAAAGAAATAGACAAAATGATTCTGAACAATAAAAGAATTGCTAGGAGTATCACCAAGTGCACTACAGATCTAAAACAATAAAAATAGCATAATGTTAAAAAATGACACACTGATCAATGGAATCGAATTAAAGAACAAGACATAAATCACACACATATGGACAGCTGATATTTTATTTAAACGGGCCAAAAATACACATTGGGGGGAAAAACCAGCTGTCTTCAACAAATGGTGCTGGTCAAACTAGGCAGGTTCATGCAGAAAAATGAAAATAGATTCATGCTCATCACTCTGACCAAAAACGAGCCACAAATTGATTGAAACCCTCAAAATAAAATCACAAATACACACTGAATCTGGTAGAAAAATGGGAAGTAGTCTTGAACTCATTGGCACAGAAAAACTTTCTGAAAAGAGCACTGATAGCACTGGCACAAAGAGCACCAGTTAACAAACAGGACCTCACGAAACTGAGGAGCTTCTGCACAGCACAGGACAGCAGCATTGGGACAAAGTGGAAGCCTACAGAACTAAAAAATATCGCATCCAATAGAGAACTAATATCCAAAATATATAAAGAACTCAAGAGACTATAAAAAACAACAACAACAAATAACTCAATTAAGACAGAGTACAGATCAGGGTGACTTCAGTCTTTGTGAGCCTATGTGAGCCCTGCTTAGTTGATTCAGTTGATTCAGTGTCCTCTGCCCCTTCTGACTCCTACAATCTTGCCCTCACCCCTTCTGCAAACATCTCCACCATTGCACAAGCATATCCTGCAAGGAAAAGAAAAGTAGAAGAAGGGGAGGAGGGGGAGGGGGAGGGGAAGGAGGAAAGAGTGAACTCACCCTAACAAAGCTCAAACTGATAGGCTTCTTCCCCCACAGCCAAGCACTAGGCACACACACACACACACACACACACACACAGACAGAGACAGAGACAGAGACAGAGACAGAGACAGAGACAGAGGCAGAGAGCGCCCAAATTGGACACCTCCATTGGGCCCCTCCCTCTGGAGCTCCGGAACCTGCAGAAGAAGGGAAAGAACAGTAGGAACCAGAGGGGTAAGGACACCAGAACATGGCCCATCTTTTGTCTCTTTTCCCTGCTTTTGGGACTCTTTTCCCCCTACTGGGTTACCTTGCCCAGTCTGATGTGAGGGTTTGTATTTAGTCTTATTGTCTTTTGTTATGCTATATTTGGTTGATATCCCTGGGAGGCCTACTCATTTCTGAAGAGCAATGGAGGAAGAGTGGATCTGGAGAAGAGGGAAGGTAATGGGGGCAGGCAGGGCTGAGAAGGATGGAGGAAGGGGAAATGCCATGGGCATGTATTGTATGAGAGAAAAATAGATGAAAAAAAATCTATGTACTAGGGTTAGGAATGGCTATGGCTGCAACTGCAATACAATCGTACAAGTTCCAAGCAGAAGGCCAAGCACACACTGGTCCTAACGTAGAAGCTTAACAACAGTCCACTGTGACTAGACCGCAATGAGCTGGAGAAGATCTGATATCAGATAAGTCAAGAAATTTCAGCAGGAGCTGACTCATAGACTTTAAAGGGTATTTCTATTTTACTCGTAAACAAAAGGCTTTATTATAATCATTTAGTCTATAAACATTTCCAGTAACACTCTTCAGTTAAAAATGGGGTAACATTTATCTAACGAGGATTCACTAAACATTTATCATGGCAATTAAACTACCCTACTTCAGACAACTGTTTTCTGATGTTCTGAGATGTACAGAAGAGAAAGCTAGTCAGGCATAGTGGACATGGCCTCTAATGACAATTTTAAAAGATTCTTTAAGAATAGAGACTAACAATTTCAAAGAGTATAATTAAAACAAAAATAACAAAGAATAGCTTAATGGTCAATTAATTGCAGCTAATGAAAGAATAAATGAATAAGAAAGTAAGTTTGAGGAAATTAAAATTCATCAAATAAGCAAAAATATTTAAAAGGCCATATTTGTACAGATGCCTAATGGGAGCTCGGACTGACCTAGACGCAAGTTACAGTAAAATCAGGGCTTTCAAATGTGTTTCAGGGTGGGGGGATCTTCCTCTCTTTTGTTCTTTCTTTTTTATTTTATTGTATTTTTTGCTTCTAAAA
This sequence comes from Acomys percivali, assembly GCA_907169655.1. Taxonomy (NCBI): domain Eukaryota; kingdom Metazoa; phylum Chordata; class Mammalia; order Rodentia; family Muridae; genus Acomys; species Acomys percivali. The sequence continues at coordinate 759,540 of OU015747.1, read as the reverse complement.
ATCACATTGTGTTTTAGGTGTACAGTCACTTGTGCTGTCTGCAGATGAAGCCCAGGAAAGCTTGGGACGCGCGTGAGTTATGAACACAGCAAACTGCATGGTTTTTCTCTCTCCAGCCGTGCTCCAGCTCTTCCTTGATCAGAGCATTTTTAAGTGAGTAGAAAACATTTTAAATGTTCCTATGCCAGTAACAGCCAGGCCTCCTTGAAAAATAATCCCTGTTCTCCCTGTACAACCTGCTTGTCAGCAAAACCAATAGCAAGCGTCCAGAGAAACAGAGCACCTCAAGTGCAATATAGTTTCCTACTGTTTTCTTGCAGCCAAGGTATCCATTAGAGATCTGGCACAGCTTCCCAGAGCACATTAGAAATGGCCTTACTAAACACACAATCTCTTCTTCCTTCCTCATACAGATTATGTTGCTTTAATTGATCAATCAATCCTACTGTGTTCTGCTGGAACCAGGGCAACTGGAAGGTATGAGCTGCTGCTGTATATCTTATGGTCGTCTCTCTACATGAGGAAGTACACCATAGATTTAAGGCTGAAAACACATTTTCCAAGTTATTACTTCCTTTTACTATTTTTTGCCTGAAGTGTGAATGTTTGGACTCAATACCCCAAGCTGTCTGAAACTCAAAGGTTCACTGCTTTGCTCTAGGGAAATACAGATCTCCGCTGGCCAACATGATGAATTGCTTTTTGCTATGCCCTTCTCAGACCTTTCAAAGTACAGCAGATTAAAATCAAGGGAGCCAGGGAGAAATCAGAAATTCCAACAACAGGTCAGATGTTGAGCTGAGTGAATTATGAAAGACATGGAAGTTCCACTACCCATTAAAGTGCCTCACTAGTTTCTATCAAAATCCCCCTCTATATAACAAGCTGCCTTTTAAATTCTAATCATGTGGTAAGACAGCAAATAACCATATGGATAGCATGATCCTTAGTGCAAGACCTAGAAACTTCTAGTCAAAGCAGAGTAATGTAAACAACTACATGACCTTGAACAGAGTAGAAACTTTCTTGCCTTATTTTCCTCATATGCATACAAAACAGTATTGTCTATACTGGCCTACACAGCTCCTGGGAAGCTATTATCTACAATAGATAATTATGCTAGAAAAACTGAGTATCTTAAACAGGATAAAGATAATGCACATAAAGTGAGACTTTAAACTATAGAAGTTCTAGAAGGATACAGTTGGTAAGATAAAACAGCTGGCATTAGTCTGGAAAGTGATATTTTGGTCATTACCTCAAATGTGTGAAGGAAAACTAAAAGAAAACAGAAGTATACAAAATATAGATAAAAGAGACTGCTTCAAAATAAGAAACCACCTGTTCTGTGGAGAAAACCTCTCCAACTATGTATGGTGTTTGTAAGTATCTGCCACAATGTAATAGTAAAAATACCCAATTGAGAATGAGAGGACAGCCAGGCATTGGTGCATGTCTTTAATCCCAACACTCAGGAGACAGAGGCAGGAGGATCTCTGTGAGTTTGAAGCCAGCCTGATCTATAAAGTGAGATCAGGACATCCAGTGCTGTTACACAGAGAAACCCTGCTTTGAAAACAGAGGGGGTAGGTGGGCTGAATAAACATTATTTTTAAAGAAGCCAAATAAATAGCTACATTCCATCACTGTAAGAAATATAGTACTTTACAAAAGGGAAAAAGGCTTATTGGCATTAAGTAAACTATTTCAGAGCTTAGGCCATGGCCATCTGGCTCCAATTTTTTTGGACCTACAGTGAGATGGAACTTAATGCAGAGGAGTTTGTGGTACAGCAAAGCAGTTCACTCAAGGTGCAGAGAAGTATACAAATTTAGAAGGGGTTGGATCCCTAAAATCCCCTGTAAGTCATGCCTTAAAAACATAACCGTCTTTGTCAGAACCCGTCTCCTTAGAAATCTTCTAACTCCTCCGGACAGTACTGCCGGCTGACAGCCACACGGACAAGGCACATCCTTTATATAGTCTTCAGAGCCACACAAAATATGTCCAAGAAGTATATTTTGAAAGTGCTCAAAATCAATAATCATCAGGGGAAATGTGAATCAAAATCACAGCGAGATATAGCCACATTCCCATTAGGATGGCTATTATCAAAAGGATAAGAGGAAAAGGACACATTTGCATACCATGGTAGAAAAGTAAACTGATGTAGAAAACATTACGAGAGGTTCTTATAAATAACAACTGCACTCCTTAGCATGGATATAAAAAGTGAAACACCTTAGAGAAATAGCTAAACATATATTGTTCAACTGCAGCAGTTTTTACAGTGTCCACTGAGTGTAATTAACTTATGCGTTATCAAATACGTAAGGCATAAGGAAAACAGTGCATACACAGACACTACTACCAACACCACCAGTACCACCACCACCAACAAAACAAACATGTTTCAGCCATAAAGTAAAAATTTTGTATCACAAAACTGAAGGATACTCTGCTAAGTTCAGAAAGCTAAACACAGGACATACTGAATAATGTATCTCATTTATATATGCAATCCATAGGTTGAAAGTTATAGAAAAACCAGTGTATAACAGTAGTTTTTCATGGCCTTGATGTGAGAAAATGGAAAAATGTTCACTTGAGGACACACAATGTTAGTCATAAGGCTAAGTCCAGAGTGACATGTACAAGGTAAGTAATTGTACTATATTATACATTAAAACTTGCTTAGTATAAACCTTAATTTTTTAAATATTTATTTATTTATTTATTTATTATTTATTATGTATAAAACATTCTGCCTGCATAAACACCTGTAGGCCAGAAGAGGGCATCAGATCACATTGCGGGTGGTTGTGAACCACCATGTGGTTGCTGGGAATTGAACTTAGGACCTTTAGAAGATCAGGCAGTGCTCTTAAGCACTAAGCCATCTCTCTAGCCCCATTAAATTTTACCATTACATACAAATAAGAATGGTAAAGTCTTTTTGTGATTTTGCTAATTATCTTGACAATAATAGTGATTTTGTAATGTCTCTATATAATATATACATATACATATCAAAACATACACACATATTAATTATATTTGAAAAGAAAACTCTAGGTCTGGGTTACCTCATTTAATATACCGTTTTATAATTTGATTTTTCTTTACAGCTGAATATGTGCATGTGCACCTCACTTTCATTATGGAGTAACTGCTGAAGGACATTTAGGTTGTTTCCATTTTGGGGGGTATTGTAAACATGACACCTACAAACATTAATGAGAAAGTATTTGTGGATTAAGTTGGTAAATCCTTTGGACATGTGCCAGAGTGGTATAGCTGTGTTATATACTAGATTTATTTTTAGATTTTGAGGGTGCTTCAGTACATTTCCAGAGCAGCTGCACCAATTTACATTCCCAACAACAATAACATTCACCACAACCTCACCATCATTTGTTATCAGTTGTTTTGTTGCTCTTCGTCATTCTGAGAAGGGTGAAATGAAATCTCAAAGTTTTAATTTGCATTTCCATAATTGCTAAGGATCATGATCAGTTTTTGAGGTGTTTCTTTGCAATTTTTAATTCTTCATTTAGAATTCTGCTTAGATTCTTTAGCCCAGTTTTTAATTGTTTCAGTTCCCAAAATAACTCCTATAATAACATAACAAAAGTGGTAAACGTTACGAACAAAACCAAAGGAGAATGGGCATGGGGATACTCGGAATTCTATATAGTTCTGAATAGTGTTTAAGCAAAGCCTCATTGAAAACATGAGCAGAAATGTACAGGACACAACAGAGTCAACCACTTGGATGTCTGGAGAAAGGTTCAAGCAGAGATAAAAACAATAGACAATATTGTAGAGATATGGAGAGAGTGGGCAGCCTTGCCTTGTTCCCGATTTTAGAGGAATTTCCTTGAGTATCTCACCATTTAATTGGATTTTGGCTATTGGCTTGCTGTATATAGCCTTTATTATGTTGAGGAAAGTGCCTTGTATCCCCGATCTCTCCAAAACTTTAAACATGAATGGGTGTGGATTTTATCAATTGCTTTCTCTGCATCTAAACTTCAAACCCCTACCCAGATCTAGCCAATGGACAGGACATTCTCCACAGTTGAGTGGAGAATGGGGACTGACTTTCACACGAACTCTGGTGCCTCATATTTGACTAAGTTCCCTGAATGGGGAGACCTGGTGGCACTCAGAGGAAGGATAGCAGGTTACCAAGAAGAGACTTGATACCCTATGAGCATATACAGGGGGAGGAGGTCCCCCTCAGTCACAGTCATAGGGAAGGGGAGTAAGGCGAAAATGGGAGGGAGGGAGGAATGGGAGGATACAAGGGAGGGGATAACCATTGAGATGTAATATGAATAAATTAATAAAAAAAATTTAAATTTTTTTAAAAAGATTGAAAAAAAAAAAAAACAAAGACAAAATTCTTGGAGCCGAGCAGGCTCTCTGTATCCCATAAACATCCCAGGCCAGTGTGGCTGGAAGGGCAGTAAGCAGCGCATGTAGGCAGAAGTTAGAGAAGACACTGACAAGGTGTAAGGTGCGAATTAACAGCAACAGAAGGGAGTTGTTCTAAGTGCTGCAAACAGAAGGTGTATGCCTCCCTCCTCGAAAGCTATGTTGAAACCTTAGCACCCAATACACATCTAGGAAGGAAAGAGATCAAGAACAACCACACATATGAGAGTGTACTCTTACAGACAGAATCCTAGAGGACCTGTGCCCTCCTACATAAAAACAGGGCAACGAGTGTGGTCTTTAAACAAGGATATATTCTGTTACAAGAGCCGAAACAGTTTATGACACTCAATCAGAAATCACTGCAAAGTAATGAGCAGTGGAACAACTCCCAATTAAAACCTACATTCCACACCGACTTCTCTGTGCAGAAAAGAAAAAATAAATAAAAGATAAATCAGACACTTCAACTTGACATTTTATTGGACAAACCTAGTAAAATATATGCTTAAACTGAAGAATAGAGAAGCAAAGTACATTCCTCCTACAAGGAATGCTAGACCCACTACAACAAAGAGTTCACAATAATGTTCCAGGGATACAGGATGAATGAGGAAAATAACAGATTTTACTTAGTTGTATTTAATTTTTCAGGACCAGATGAGTTCATCAAGTCAGTACAGGAAGGAAAAATGTTTTACTATTCGCTTACTAGAATGATGAGTAAATGAGGCCAGAGAGACCTGGAAGAGGCTCGTGGTGACGCAGACGAGCACAAGAAAAATCATCTGGGAGACAAAGAATGAACTTCCAGAAAAAGACAGTGTCAAAAGTCAATGACTCACTCATTATGATCATTTCTAGTTCAATCTATTTGTCCACAGATTTGGGGAATTCCTTGTTTTTAATAGCTGAGTAGTATTCCATAGTGTATATGTACCACAGTTTCTTTATCCATTCTTCTACTGAGGGACACTTAGGCTGTTTCCATGATCTGGCTATTATGAATAAGGCTGCTATGAACATGGTTGAGCAAATTTTCTTGTTATGTGCTAGTGCATCTTCTGGGTATATTCCAAGGAGTGGAATAGCTGGGTCTTGAGGAAGCCCTATTCCCAGTTTTCTGAGAAAGAGTCAGATAGATTTCCAAAGTGAGTTCACCCAGAAGCAAAAAGAGTCAAATGGTAAATACTAACTTACATTGAGACACTAGCCCAAGGGGCATGTGCCATGAAAGTCTTCACATACCAGGAATGTGGGTGAGAGGGGAGGACATCCTAGTGAGACTTTAGGTGAGAGAAGCATGGGAGAATGGGGAAATAGAAGGATCCAGAGGGTCCTAGAAACCTACAAGAAGAACATTATGATGTGCAGATCTGGGTCCAGGGATCCTGCTCAAACTATAGCACCAGCCAAGGACAATATAGGCAGTAAACTTCAAACCCCTACCCAGATCTACCCAATGGACAGGACATTCTCCACTGTTGAGTGGACAGTGGAGTCTGACTTTCATGCGAACTCTGGTGCCCCATTTTTGACCACGTCCCCTTGATGGAGAGGCCTGGTGGCACTCAGAGGAAGGATAGCAGGTTACCAAGAAGAGACTTGATACCCTATGAGTATATACAGGGGGAGGAAGTCCCCCTCAGTCACAGTCATAGGGGAGGGGAATAAGGGGAAAGCGGGAGGGAGGGAGGAATGGGAGGATACAAGGGATGAACTAATAATTGAGATGTAATATGAATAAATTAATAAAATATTTTTACAAAGTCTATGACTAGCTGAGCTGGATGCAAAATGTGTTCTGGGTTTAGTAATAGTAATACACAGACCTTTAGACCTGTGTATTTCATTGTAGCAAAAGGAGAACAAAGTCTGAACCATTTCAAAAAAGAAATAATAGGAAGGAAGGGGAGAAGGGGAGGGAAGAGGAAAGGGAAAAAATAAGGGGAAGGAGGAAAGAGGATGGGAAATGAAGAGAATGAATGAGAATATGCTCTCTGATTTTGGAATCATCCAACAGAAAAAAAAATCCAGAAAACTATCAGTCTAAGGCCACTAACTTTGCAGAATGAAAGGAATCCTGATAACAAATGAAGGCTCTGGTTATCAAGGACTAAAGCCAGCTTTTCTAAGTAGTATAAGCTAGTACAACTGCAAGGCAGAGAATGTACCATGGTAGAGCCATACATAACAAGGCATAGATAGCCATATGACTTCAAGCAATATGAAATGTCTCAATACCAACAGATGGACACGGCACTGGAATTTATTTTTAAAGGTTGAAAAATAAATATCTACTTGCTGAGCATGGTGGTGCATGCCTGTAATCCCTGCACTCGGAAGGCAGAGGCAGGCAGATCACTGAGTTCGATGCCAGCTTGGTCTGCAAAATGAGTCCAGGACAGCCAAGGCTACACAGAGAAACCCTGTCTCAGGAAAAAATATACCTATTTTTCTCCAAAATATGAGTTCTATAAAAGCATTTCTATTTTTTCTTTTTCCTGTACTTATGTCTGACATATAGTAAGAACTCAGTAAATGTAGAGCGAGAGAGATGGCTCAGCAGTTAATAGCACTAGATGCTCTTTTGTGTGTGTGTGTGTATGTGTGTTTTTAACACATTTTATTGAAAAATAAAATAATTCATATTACATCTCATTTTCGATCCCATCCCATGCATCCTCCCATTCCTCCGTCCCTCCCACTTTCACCCCAATCCCCCTTCCCTATGACTGTGACTGAGGGGGACCTCCACCCCCTGATAAGGACCCAAATTTGATTCTCAGCACCTACATCGTTACTCACAACCATCTGTAACTCTACTTCAAGGGTAATCCAATGCCTTCTGCAGGAACCAGGCATACACGTGTTGTAACAGACACACAGGCAGGCAAAATACACATACACATAAAAGTAATAAAATTTAAAATAAATAATTCAGTAACTGCAATATTTTACTACCACCACCAGTTAATTTTAACACCACTTTAATGCAAGGAATTTCTTTGTAACTAAGATTGGGGTTGGGGATGTAAAAGTGCAGGTTTAAAATTAAATCTTATAATAGTTACTTCAAAATGTCAGGATTATTTTTAAAGGTTATATGGTCACAGCAATAACATTTCATATCACTGTTTCTGTTCCCATCTCTCCTAAAGGAGAAATACTATACAAATATCTCACTACAGTCAGTAATTTTCCTTTATCAAAATACAGTAATACTATATGTATTGTAAAAACCAGTTTTCCTTTCCAATTTTTTACATTATAAGTATTTTCTCCCCACAGCACTTAAATTATACATAAGCTTGGCAGATTTTCAGTTTCCTTATTTTCTACAACCATCCAACCAAGATGTTCATGGATAAAGAAAAATAAACACTGTATATAAAATTCAATTATGAGTAATTATGAGTGACCTACTTAAATAGTTTCCCCATGCTACTCTCAAATTAAAAAATAAACATTTAATGTTAATGAATAAAATGAAGAATATAGAAGCAGTAGATATTTTTAAATATAGCTTATGCCTTGAATATATAATCACCTAAGTTGATGATCCACTGAATAATTTGATATATCAATTAGCACTATCAGCATTAAAGTATCTGCTAGTATTTTTAGCATCTATTATTGCAGCTAATAGGATAACCAATGAGGCAAAATCTTCACCTTAGGAACTCAGTGGAGGGCTCTTGACAGAAGGCAGCTTTCTATGCTGTTAGCACTGTTCCGATATGACAAAGAAGCTTTCCGAATTTCATGACACCACAGTTTCTTTTCCCTTCATCAAGACACTTAGATTGTTACTTTATCTTGGATGTTGCAAACAATGCTGTGATGAATGGAGAGGGCAGATATTTTTAGAAAGTTGGTGATTTTGTTTCCATTGAGTAGAGGGCCAGAAAGGAATCTACTGGATCATATAAAAACTCTATTTTTAAATCCTCTATGTGCCCCCATGCTGGTTTCCACAACTGATGCATCAGTCTACAGTTCTGCTTTCTCCTTACTCCCATCAACACCTTTTACCAACTCTTCCTTTTGGCAATAGCAAGTCTAAGAGAAGTAAGGTATGGAATATAATTAACAAAAAATACTTGAATACACAGAATTAATGAGTAGTGACAGTTCATTTATCATAGGATGAGTAGGGAAGGGCTACTTTTCCAGCTTCAGGCCACCTCAAATTCTCATTCTGTTAGCTGAAGAATGATGGATAAGTAATGATTAATTTCCTGGCATCACTGTAGTACGTTATTTTATAGTGCTAATGTGATTCATTGAGAGATTATGAAATATAGAGCTCTTCATTTGTATACTTGGAGACATTAACTATAACTCAAACTTCCATGAGTTTACATGCTTTATATAAAAGTGTATTTCTAGCTTCTGCAGCATACTTGACTTGTGGGAAGCACTTACTATTGGTTGATTTGGACTTGAAACAATAAATGGGCTAAAAAAGAAATTAAGGACACAACCCTTTACAATAGCCATAAATATAAAATATCTTCGTGTAACTAACTAAATAAGTGAAAGGCCTGCATGGCAAGAATTTTAAACCTTTGAAGAAAGAAGTTGAAGAAGATATCAGAAGGTGGAAAGATCCCCCGTGCTCTTGTATCAGGGTTAACATAGTAAAAATGGCCCTCTTACCAAAATCAATATACAAATTCAATGCAATTCCCATAAAAAAGTCTAATAAAAAATCTTTGCAAACCTTGAAAGAACAGTACTCAACTTCATATAGAATTAAAAAAACAAACAAACAAACAAAAAAACCAGGATAGCTAAACAATCCTGTACAACAAAAACCTCTAGAGGTATCACTGTTCCTGATTTTAAGCAGTACTACAGAGCAATAGTAATAAAAACAGACAGTTGATCAACAGAATAGAATCTAAAGCCCAGAAGAAAACCCACATCTACAGACACTTGAGTTTAACAAAGAGGCCAAAACTACACAATGGAAAAGAAGAAGGCTTGGTGGTCTAATGGGATATCTGTATGTAGAAGAATGAAAATAAATCCGTATCTATTACCCTGCACAAAACTCAAGTGCAAGTGGATCAAAAACCTCAAAACATAAAACTTGGTACACTAAATATGATAGAAGAGATAGTGGGGGAAGAACTCTGAACTCATTGGCACAGGAGACAACGTCCTAAACAGAACATCCACAGCCCAGGCTCTAAGATCAAAATAGGACCTCATGAAACTGAAAAGTTTCTGTAAGGCAAAGGACACTGTCAACAGAACAAAAACAACAGCCTATAGACTGGGAGAAGACCTTGACCAACTTATATCAGATGGACAGTGGCTAATATTCAAAAAAGAAATGAAACACCAACAAACCAAATAAACCAATTAGAAAATGTGGTGCCGAACTAAACAGAGAATTCTCGACAGAGGAATACTGAATGGTCAAGAAACACCTGAAGAGATCCTCAAGATCCTTAGTCTTCAGAGAAATGCAAAACAAAACCACTCAGATTCCATCTTACACCCTTTAGAATGGCTAAGATCAAATTCTCAAGTGACAGCACAAGATGAATGGCAAGAATGTGGAGAAAGGGGAACACTCTTCCATTGCTGGTGTGAGTACAAACTTGTACAACCATTTTAAAATTCAATTTGTGGTTTCTCAGAAAATTGGGAATAATTCTACCTCCAGACCCAACTATATTGCTTCCAAAAGATGTTTCCCCATACTACAAGGACATTTGTTCAACTATGTTCATAGTAGCTTTATTTGTAACAAGCCAGAAACTGTAAACAACCTAGCTGTTTCTCAACCAAAGAATGGATAGAGAAAAGTGTGGTACATTTACACAATGGAATACTACTCAGCTATTAAAAACAATAACCATGGAATTTGCCAGCAAATAGACTGAACTAGAAAAAAAATCAACCTGAGTGAAATAACCCAGACCCAGAAAAACATACATGGTATTTACTCACTTACAAGTGGATATTAGCCATAAGTACAGGCTAGCCATACTACAATTCATAGACTGAAAGAAGGTAAGTAACATGTGCCCAATGGGGGACACGTGAGTCTCACTGAGGAGAAGTAAAATAGGCATTGTGGATGGATGGATGGGTGGATGGATGGGTGGATGGGTGGATGGATGGGTGGATGGGTGGATGGGTGGATGGATGGATGGGTGGATGGGTGGATGGATGGGTGGATGGGTGGATGGATGGATGGATGGATGGATGGATGGATGGGTGGGTGGATGGATGGGTGGATGGATGGATGGATGGATGGATGGATGGATGGATGGATGGGTGGATGGGTGGATGGATGGGTAGAGGGATGGAAGGGTGGAAGGATGGATGGGTGGATGGGACTAGGTGGGGGAGACAGTGGGTAGGAGAACAGCAGGGATTCAGGTGGGGAACAACAAGGGCAGAGACTACTAAGAGAACTGGAATCTGTGGTGTGAGCCCCTCTGGGAGGAGCTAGAGACCTAGTACAATAGAAACTCCCAGGAATTTATGAGGGTGACTCTGGCTAAGACTCCTAGCAATGGGGGGATATAAAACCCTGAAAAGGCCATCTCCTGTAACCAGGTAAGTCTCCTAATGAAGGGACTGGGAAACCAACCCAGCCACAAAATCTTATATTCACAACTTGTCCTGTCTACAAGACATGCAGGGGTAAAATATGGATTAGAAAGTGTGGGTGGGGCCAAACAATGACTCCCTCCGTTTGAGACCCATGCCAATAGAAAAAGCCCATCCTTGACACTATTAACTTTATTCTGCTATACTTGCAAATAGAAGCCTAGGAACTGTCACCTAGAGGCTTCACCCAGTAACTGATGAAAAAAGATGCAGAGACCCAGAGCCAAACATTAGGTGGATTTGGGGGAATCCTGTGGAAGAGGGGAAGGAAGGATTGAAGGAGCCAGAGAGGTCAAGGACACTACAAGAAAACCTACAGAATCAACCAGCCTGGGCTCATAGGAGTCACAGAGACTGAACCACACACCAGGGAGCATGCACAGGATGGGTCTTGGCTCTCTGAACATATGTAAGAGTTATGCATCTTAGTCCTCATGTGGGACTCCTAACAGCAGGAGCAGGAGCTGGCTCAGACTCTGTTGTCGGACTTTGGATCCCTTTCCCCTAACTGAAAGGCCTTGTCTAGCCTCAGTAGAAGATGCTACTATGCCTAGCCCTACTGCAGGTTGATATGCAGGGTTGATAGCCATGAGAGGCCTCGGTTTTCTGAGGAGAAAGGCAGAAGCAGGAATACAGGGAGGTGAGTGAGTGATGGAAGAGAGAGGGACTGGGAGGAGGGAAGGGAAGCTGTGATCAGAATTTAAGGTAAATAAATAAACTAGTTGGCAACTTTCTTTTTAACAGTGCAAAGTAAGTACAGAGAAGTAATGAGAGACACGGTTGGTTGTGGGATCCAAGGGAGACTTTACTGGGAGCAAATATCTGAGCTGGGAACTCTAAGGTAGAGACTGAGGGAACCTTCATATGCAGAGACCTGAAGCCTGCTCAGCCTGACCTTGTGAAACCTAGGCAGATTGTAGATGGATGCCACCCTACATGGGTTATACTTTCTGTTTATGGCGATTTCCCTTAGACTGCACAAAACCTTATGGGCTTTTTCTTATCCAGTCTGTTACAATAAAATGTATCTGTTCAGCCTAGGAAGCCAATAACTGCCACAAAAAGACTGAAACATAATTCAAAACTACAAGCACTACACTGGGCAGAATATAAACTGCTACCTTCTTAACAATAAACTAAAATAAACTGCCCTAATCCTCATAACCTACATATATCCCAAGCATGTGCCAATCTGATCCTCAGAGGCTTCTCTCCACCATCAACTGCCAACTCTCCCTCCGCTCCGCCCCATCTCCAGGAAGTCCCGCCTTCCACTTCATGTCCTCTGCCCAGCTGACTGGCTAAACAGAGCTTTATTGACAGTTGTTACATCTACTCAAGACATTCCTCCGCATAGTCCTGACCATCCATGTTATTTCACTGTTCAAAGTGCACATAATCCCCCCTTACTCAGTTTCTCTCAGATGACTGTGTCCCATTGCTGCTTCCTCTGGGAATAGTTTCTTTTTGTATAGTTCTCTCTCTCTCTCTCTCTCTCTCTCTCTCTCTCTCTCTCTCTCTCTCTCTCTCTCTCTCTCTCTCTCATACACACACACACACACACACACACACACACACACACAACTATAGGAATGCTGAGAGTGGGAGAAATACTCTTTCCAAGGGGTCAGGCCCCTATTGGTTATCCAACAATAAGTGGTCAGCCCTGAAATCATATATATGTATGTATGTGTATCACATATGTATACATACAAGTAATGCTAAATGGATTGGGAAGGCTGTATTTATAATATTTATTATATATAATATATATTTTCCTTATATATTACATATAACATTTCTTTGTATATATTTTCTTCTAAAATGTCATAAAAATTAAATATGACTAAAGCAAAGGTATGATAAAATAACATTTTCATGAAATGGCAAAAAAACTAATTATTATTTCATCAATAACATAATCTTGTAAGTTTTGATGCAACAGATCATGAATGATCCATAGAACAACATTGTGTACTCTCAGGGCTACAGTGAAACTTAGCTGTGGAGACTACCATTCCATACAAGCATTCTGCTGACACGGCTGCTTTTTCCAAATACCCGTTTGTTCTATTTTCTGATAAAGCTAAAGGGTTTTATCAGAAGTTGAACATGGACTAGAAAAACTTTACAGGACTTCAATGCAAGGTCAGTGACTCCAGTAAGCACTTAAAATTTGGGAGGTTTATCAGCTTATGTATGGACTATCAGTGCTATTTCCTTTCTCTTCCTTCAGTGTCTTTTACTCAGCTGCCTGTAATACCAATAGATGAGATCAAAATACAGGTGAGCTCAAAAAAGACAAGTAGGCAAGCATTCAAATACCACGACAGAGCTGGGCCTCCTTCCTCCTATGCTACTGAAGAACTAAAACAGCCATCACAGAAAGAAGAAAGAAAGAAAGAAAGAAAGAAAGAAAGAAAGAAAGAAAGAAAGAAAGAAAGAAAGAAAGAGAAGGAAAGAAAGAAGGAGGGAGAGGGGAAGGGAAGGGGTGGGAGGGAGGATCTCAGAACAAAAGCAGTATCTTTAAGAACTCTGGTGCCCCTTTTCTGACCACGTCCCCTGGATGGGGAGGCCTGGCAGCACTCAGAGGAAGGATAGCAAGTTACCAAGAAGAGACTCGATATTCTAAGAGCATATATAGGGGGAGGAGGTCTCCCTCAATCACAGACATAGGGGAGGGGAGAAGGGGGGAACTGGGAGGGAGGGAGGAATAGGAGGAAACAGGGGAAGGGCTAACAATCGAGATGTAATATGAATAAACTAATAAAAACATAAAAAAAGAAAAAAATGCTGTCTATTATTATTGACGATATTTGTTTAGTGAAAGGATCTTTTTTTGAATTTTCAAATTCACTGACATATAACTGCTAGCTACCACAGAAACCTAAAATTTCTGATAGGTCACTACTATTTGTTGATATTAACAATACCCTGAATCACTGAGGAAAAATTTAAAAGGAGTAAACAAAATTATGTATTTCAACTGATAAAAAGGGAAAAGAAATGGATTTTTATCCAAATGAACCACTGAAGTTTTATTCTTAAATCGTTCACCTTTCCAACTCAAGCTATCTGAACAAAGAAGAGTGATCAGGATTGGGGCTGTTTGCTGTTGCTGTTGTTTGGTTTTAGTTTTTAAAATATGTTATCTCTTTCACCGCTAGAACCCCTGAATCTGTTGCTATAAAGTAATCAAAGTTATACTTTAGGGGAAAGGTTAATTTTATAGATACAATTAGAGTTTATTCTGCTAGCACTCAGAGATTTCAGTGTGGGTGACACATCTCAGAATTTTAAAATATAATTTGATATAATGAAAATAACATTATTTTGAACAAAAAAATGTATCACTGAAGACTTAAATTCCAGGCTTATTGTCACATTTCCACTTCCTCTTTCCCCTGTAAACAAGAAATTCCATTGTGAGATTCAATCCATCTCATAAAAGTACTCCATTTTAAGCTAACTTATGCCAGAAATTGTAACTCTTTGTACCATTTGCCCAAAATTTTAAATAGAAGTAACATCACCAGGCACATGACATTCTATAATTCTAAGTAAATAATGTTAATTTGAACAAAATGAATTGATTTTACATAGATTTTTTAAATGTGAAACTTGATTGCTCTTAGCATTTCTACTTATCTCATTAGTATTACATTACAACCACTTTCTGATAATTTCAGACTCTCCTTGGATTAGATTTGAATTTTACTGAACTGTGATCCCAACTCAGTTACAAAGGGACTAGAAGATTCCATGATCCAAAGTGGAGTGCATCTAAGTTTTATGACACTCAATTCAATATAGCAAGATCTAACCCCATACTGTCTTCTTCTTCCTGTACAATGCTACTCTTGAACTTTTTTATTAAGAGCACAGTTATGCTAAGGGCTTTCTTTGGAAACACAAACACATGCAGAAATAGTCGCCCTCTCACCCAGGCACCTCTTCCCATGCAAAGTGGAGGAATAGGAGAGTCTATCACTGCTAATTCTCTTGCCTAAGTGCTGTGATTTGGATTTGGTGCTTTCTGGTGTTTTCTCAAGTGTCTACTACATGCTACAGGGAAAAGATGGCATTTTTATTTTGTATTCTATTCATGTGTGTGCACACGCATGCACTGATATCATTGCAGGTGTGAGGAAGCCAGAGGAAATTTTGAAGGAATTGATCCTCTACTTCTAGTACGTGGGTTCTGGTGACTTAACTCCTAACATGAGGCTTGGGAGACTGAAACTTTTACCTGTGGAGCCAATTCACCAGCCATATTCCACCACTTGGTAAATTCTGGTTTTGACATATACTACTGAAAAATAACATGGCTCAGATAAGTATAGAGCTAAAGAGGGTGTTTTATGTTTATGAGAGATTTACCTGCCTTATGTGTGCACCATATATATTCCTGGTGCCTTTGCAGTCATAAGGATTCCCTAAAATTAGAGTTACAAATGGTTGTAAGCTGTTAAATGGGTGCTAAAAATCAAACCCAAGTTTTCTGGAAGAGCAGCCAGTGTTCTTAACTGCCGAGATCCCTCTCTCTAGCCTTCCAAAGAGGATTCTGAATCCTCTAGGTAATTAATACACCAGTAACTCTATTGTTCCTAATATCTGCATATCAGATACGGAGAACTGTACTACTGAAATTCAAAGGCCTTCTACCTCTGTGTAATTACTCCCTTCGAAGGTTAAAATTCCATCATTAAATCTGGATGTTTATATAAACATTACAAAACAAAAATTCAGAGGATGCCTTTAAGATATTAGATATTGAGATAGTTTTTATATAAGTAGGTGTGCTAATCTAGTCCTCCTTTATGAATTGATTCCCCCAAACTAGTATTTCTGAATGTTGATCCAAGTAAGAGAGAGCTATACACCAGCTCCAAGCTGCTACAAATGCTACCATTAAGTCTCAACCATATCTAAGCACACACAACTGGGCCTGAAATATCTCTGGTAGAAAAGAAGGTTATTTGGAATCCCTGGCAACCGTACACACAATATGGGACTTTGAAATTATGGAGCAAATCCAAAATGTTCCTTTACGTACCATCTGTTAGCATTTAGTAAAGACTGAATGTTTAACAATGCACAAGTCACTGAGTTCCTTCACAACCTCCACTGTCTGTTATCAACTGCTCAATAGCTGACCCATCAAGCTTTAAAACTGGCATTCATCATCAAAGCATTACATATATGATCACTCCAAAAGTAAGCCTTGAAGCCAAAAGTAAGTTGCATGGCCCAATTGACCATGGCCTCACCTAATTCACTGGTTTATCTCTCCTGGCCTGCAAATATAGTCCTGTGAAAGAGTTGATGCAATCAAACTGGCATAAAAGTTTGGGTGTAAGAGACCAAACTTAGTACCTTTTACTATTGCCTTGGTTTCCCATTTTAACAAAGTATTGAAGATTTTGACAATGACCCAGGGACTGATACAAACTTTGCACTAACATGCTCTAAATGTAGACTAAGGATACCTGTAATCTCAACACAATTAGGAGTTTAGGCCAGCTTCAGCTACATAAGACAAAATCTCATTTTTGTAAAGGCAAAAATAAAAAAGGTTCAGGTACAATGTTAATATGACAAAGACTACCATCAACTGACAGCTGACATCCTGCCTAACAGTGCAACAGTGCACCTAAAATGACTTTAGACAGGTGGTTTCCATTCTAATCAAGTGGTTAAGCAGTGGGTGGAGCTACAAGATTCCAAAAGACTCTCCTATGAGCTATGCTGTGCTTTAGGATGACTGCTTTGGAGGAGGAAATTTGCAAGGCAAAACAAGGAAATCAGGTCAGGTAAGTTCTTGTAAGGTCTCTTTCAGCTTGGCTAGAGATTTTATAGAAGCAGGTTCTATGGCTCCTTTCACAGAACGTCATTTGAATGCTGGGTAAATTGTGTGTAAAAAAGAGTGAAAGAATGTCATGGTATTCTTCACACTGCTTTTCTTCTGGCACACATTTCTAACTTTAAGTCAGATCAGCAGCTCTGCATGTTACTCACTTGACAAAGACAGAGTGGCAGGCTCACTGCAGAAGTCCACTGAAGGAATTCCTGTTTTGTGTCAGTTTTTCACTTTCTGACTACAGCAGGGGTATAAAACCAGGCTTATGCACCTGTAGAAGTGCTTGGGCTGTTTAGTAGGAGAAGTCTGAGGAAAGGAGGGTTGTGAGTGCTTAGCTTACCCCACAACTCCCCACAGTGCCATGGATGAGGTGACAAGCTCAGGGTTGTAAAGCTGTGAGGAGAGGGCACTGGCAGGGAGTCCTGCCAAAGCCTTAAGAGAGGCCATTTCAGTTCAAAGGAACCTGATGAAACCGCCACAGGCACAGGAAGAAATAAATGCAGATGATCTATAAAATAATCCACAAAGTTCCTTAGCAGCCGGTATCTATGGCAAACAACTTTGTCTTGCTTAAGAGAACATAAATCCTCATTTTATTCTTAAGGAGTGTTTCCGATAGTCATATGGAAGCTTGTGATTCAATGGATTCTGATATTCTTGCAATCTTTGCAAAGTTCCCAAATTAAGGTCTCAATAATCTGAAGCTTCCTGGTAATTTCTCCATCTTCATCCCTTACCAGTAAAAAGGGGGTGGGGGGTGGAGGGAGTATAATTACAGCTCAGAAAACATGGGAAATGAAATCATGTTACATTCTAGAGCAAGGCTGTCAGTAAAAATAGTTATAGTAACAGTAAAAATTGTCTTCATTATTATTAAAATTCTGACTTCTTTTCACTAGCCCAGTTACTATGCTACAGTTGCATGCTACATTTTCTCATCAAATAGCTCGGTTCACTGGTCAGTTAAGCATCCCAGACTTTGCAGTCATCTCCTTACACTGTCACCGGGTTTGACACTTACCAAAGTTGAGCATATGTATGTCATTTGGTCACTTTCCCTGTGCTTTCCTATAATTGCTTTTGTGTCCTGGCCACAATTACTTGATTTCTTTTCTTTTTTCCCTTCCCTTCCAAGAGATAAAGTTTTTCACAGAGAAAGTTAAGGATAAATTCTTACCCTTCAATCTCTTATTATAAAAATCAGAATGAGACTTCCCAGTGCTATTTTCATTATTGAATATTCCTTTGGTGCTATTATGTGCTTTGAGCTAATAAAATGCCAGCAATTCCCTTAATAAGAACTAATATCTACATATTAAATGAATTCATGTGTAAACACATAAGAATGTCACATATCTAAGAATCATGATAAACACTGCAGACATTTTCACATTTATTATTTGTCAGAATTGCAATCCCACTAGGCACCTACATCTATGAGTCATAGTTTTGCAGAATGGACTGCTGACGGCAACACTGGTGAAAAACAAAGACATAAAAAACTGCAAATACAAGAGCCATATTCATTTTAAAACTAGTGCTTAGCTGATATTTTGGTGTAATTTCCATTTTCCTCTTCTTTATATTGTTTGGTTCCACATTCGGCTTCACATAATGCCCCTTGGCCACAATACTTCATTGACTTTTACCACGTGTAAAGTCCATGTCCCCTGATCTACTAAAACACCTATTTCTATTAGATGGTGTTCTAAAAACTCAATGTAATAAAACAAATATGCTTAGATATTTTCAAGTAAAGTCTAAATATTAAGAGATGGGAAGCCATAAACTATCTGCTAGGAACCATCTTTACAGCCCTTACAAAATGATCGTTTGGGGTCAAAGCATCTTTGTTTATAAATGCTGCTCCTTATTCACAGATCCAGATCTCTACATTTCCGTTGCATTTTACCCTTTTGATTCTTTCGTAATTTTGTTTGAAATGCAATTAGTTCTTTTTTGTTTTGTGCACAAGAAGGTAGAAGATTCTAGACTACCATGTTTCTGACTTCCTGCTTAAAGAAATGAATATGGACCTAAGTCCAGAGAATAAAGTTCTATGTAATTGCATAGTAAACATTTAAATTATTCAAGGTTGGCTTAAAACCATACAATAAATGTACTCTCAGTTAATATAATATAATATTATAATTATAATATAATATAATATATATATAATATATATATATTATATATATATTATATATATTATATATATATATATATATAATATAATATAATATAATATAATATAATATTATGATTCCAAGATACCAAAAATTTATTTCAATGTATTAGACAAATAAATGATGGGACTGACCTCCTCTATAAAAAACAGACCTTAATTCCAGGCTCCCAGATAGAACTGTTGATATGTAGACAATGCATGCAAAGTTTTATTTTATGTTGAGGCATAACTGATGTACATCACTTTTGTACACAGTGAATTTGCTATTTAAAATCACATGTTTGTAACAAATAACTAGCGATGTCTGCCCAGAAATAATTGAGTAAGCAACCAGTAGTCTATATAACATTATTAGCTAAATCTTAAAGTCAATTTAATAATGCTTTTTTTAAGGTCTTATTTTCTAAGCTCTTGGGTTGTCACTGACCCTGAAATTCAGCACGTATTTCAGATCCAGATTTCCCCTTTGGTTTCCCTTTGCAATGGAGTAATTTCTTCAGAGAAGGTAAATAATAACTAGCTTTCTTACAGTGAAATGCAAATAATGGCAAGTACTCTATGATGTACCCTTTAAGTGTATCTTTAATGTAATTATCTTCTATCAAAAAACATAATCATATTGAATCAACTATACTTAGAACTCATTTCACAGTCATATATGTTATTATAACCTGCAATGTAACAAGAAACAATCCTAGTTGTTAATAATTACATTATTGCCTTTTCTATTTTTTTTTACTCTATTTTATTTATGTGCTTGAGTTTTTTGCCTGTATGTATATCTGGGAACTACTTGCATGCTTTGGTGTCCACTGAAGGCAGAAGATGATGATGGATCCTCTGGAACTCAACTTATAGGTGATTGGGAGCCACCATGTGGGCATGGAAAACAAACACAGATCTCCTGTGGGAAGAGCCTGTGCTATTAACAGTAGAGTCATCTTTCCAGCACCTTTCCCCTACCCCTGCCTCGGTATTTTATACGTTCTGCATCTCACATTTAGCTTCACCATACTTCTTCACTGTTCTGGCCAATAACATTTCAGTTTAACCTAACTGCTAATAAAAACTCTGAAAAAATTATAAAAAAGCGATATTCTTCTCATGCCATACAGATGAAGAAATGATTTAATTTCATTCATGTGCTATGCCAAGAATTGATAAAACACTATCAGTCTTACTTTCTTATCCAGGATCGAGGGAAGCATAATCCTTCTTGTTCTCTCTTATTAAAAGTATCCTTGACAGTATTGTTTGAGCAGAGGGTTCTTATCAGGGCTACAGAAAATGCATTAATGCTATGTGTACATCAGTCTTGTTAATGCCTAAAGAGTCTGTAATACAGTAGTTGTTTTAGCAAATAACACATTTTGCCTAGTAAAAACACTTACTGTATTCCTACTTCTATTTTGGAAAGGTATAAAATAAATACTTATAAAACATTTATCCAACCACAAGAGTAAATTTCAAAACTATCTTTTTTATTCACAGACAGACAATGAGACTTGTTGCTGTTGAGACTTTGAAAATAACTCCAAGTACAACAGGTGGAGTGGCTCTGCCTATGTCCTCCACCCAGCTATCTTCATCCGACCCAACAAACAATGACATAAACATACAAATATATGTGCAAAGTGCAATATTCAATATATGATACAATTATGATAGCCTGAAATTTTCTCATAATCCTGAATACACATGAATAAAACAAAATATATCAAGTGCGGTGGTTTGAATAGATTTGATCCCTATTATAAATGAATATATTCAAGTGTTTAAATTCTTGACCCATAGGAAGCGGCACTCTTCAGAGGTATGACCTTGTTTGCGTTGGTGTAACCTTGTTGCAGGAACTGTGCCAATGTTGGGGAGGGCTTTTGAGGTCTCATATGCTCAGGCTCCGCTTGGTGTGAGGCAGTCTCCTCTTGGCTGCCTTTGAATCAGGATACAGCACTCTTGGCTCCTCCAGCACCGTGTCTGCCTGCACGCTGCCATGCTTCCTGCCTTGACAACAGTGGACTAACCCTCTAAGCTGTAAGCCAGCCCCAGTTACATGTTTGCCTTTGTAGGAGTTGTCTTGGTCATGCTGTCTCTTCAGAGCAATGAAATTCTAAGACAACATGGTACCCAATGCCTATAATTATATGGTAGATCCTCAACTCACACTCTTTCTTCATGTATAGTGAGTTTCACCACTTGGTATATGCTTCATATATTCTTCTCCAGTTATCTGCTTAGGCTGATCTTTCTACTTAAAATGCATTTTCTCATGTCACTACCTGTGTCTTTTGTCCTAGAATAATCACTGAAATGCCACCATGTTTCCAATCTTAAATTTAAATTGAAGCAATATTAATCTTCTCTGAACTCCCAATATACTTTCAGAGAAATTCTTTTAAAAATATATTCTGTATCATAATCTTAATTGTTGTGTACTCATCTTGACATCATTTTATTCCTGAAACCCTGAGTTTTACTTTCTTTTTAATGATGTATATGTCTTGAGTGTACACATATACACAGGACTGCAGGTTCCTTGCAGGCCAGATGGGCTGGCTACCCTGAAACTGGACGCTATAGCTGGTTGCCAGCCATCTGCGATGAGTGCTGTAAAGGGAAACCAAACTCAGGTCCTCTGCACTAGTCTATGCCTTAACCACTGACCCATTTTTCCAGACCCTGCCCACAAGTTTTTTTTCATTCCCTTGCAAAATATCCTGTTAATTATAGAAACTCATTAAGTGCTGAAAATATTTAACATGAAATATTTAATTTCAAACACTGTTCTATGCTGGCTTTGGATGATTTTCCACAGGCAGAAAAGGCCATCTGCTATATACAATATCAGGCTGTAAAATCTTACAGATTATATTTGATGCAGACTGAGTATTTGTTGAGTAGCAATTTCTTACAAATAAGCATTCCCACCTAGAGGGAGGAAAGGGGTCCCTGACACTCAAGAACCAAACTCACAGGTCCTGAAGAAGTGAAAATCACGAGATTCACATGTTCCCTGCTACCACCCAGTTATAGAAGAAGTAAACAGCTGCTGCAGAGAACTTTTTCCACTGGTAAATATGCAGTGCTCCAAACAGGCAGCGTTTGTCAGTGTCCCCCAGACTGGGATAAGCCTATCTCTTATGCAGTTTCTCTAACTTCTGCTTTTGTCCAACCTCTCATGGGTGTTCCAGTAAGTAATTCCAATAAACCCCATTAGTTCATCAAGTTGGACTTAGTGAGCTGTTATTTTGCTCCATATTCAGTGTCCTGTTCTGGGGTGAAAGAACATGTGTTCATGTTTCCCCATCAAATGCCACATGATAATATTACATAGGTTACTGATTTGTTTTCATTGTAACCCAACCTAGATTTGAACTACAACTAGTGCTATATAATTAGGGACACTGAGGTTCCTGGTAGGGACTGCAGTGCCATGATGATTAATTAAAAATCCTACTTTCAACTTAGAAAATTATCTGTGGGTGTACATCTAAGATCTTTTTTTGAAGCACAGATATACTAAGATCCCCCCAATATACACTTTAGATTGGAAACAAGAAGAGGGAATATTATTGAGTGCTCAGTGCTTTGAAGAGGCTGCTCAGACTGTACTGTGGGAAGCTTATAAGAGATAGAAATAGAAGGAAAAAACCAGATGCAATATGAAAGAAGTAAAATTCACACCTCAATTATACAAATTAAGTGGCTTATTGATGACATGTTACTGCTGTTTATGACAATCTGTATCATTTGACTTGTGCATAAATGAAAAATAAGAATTACAATGGAAGTTACATTTATTAAATATTCACTAAAGGTCTGTACTTAACTTGAGTGTGGGATTTGCATAAATTTATTGTTTTGACAATCATTTGCAACATAAGTAGAAACATTTGTTACATTACTTTTTAAAAATAATTTATTCATATTACATCCCAATAGTTATCTCCTCACTTGTATCTTCCTGTCCCCCTAACCCTCTTTCACTCCTTTTCCCTCCCCTAGACCTCTGATAGAAGGGGACCTCCTCCCCCACCATATGATCACAGCCTATCAGGTCTCATCCAGTGAGCCTGCTTCCCCTTCCTCTGTGTGCCACAGGCCTCCCCACCAAGGGGAAGTGGTCGAATAGGGAGCACCAGAGTTCATGTCAGAGGCAGTCCCACCCCCGACCCCTACCTCAACTCCCGCCCCACGCTCTCCCCACAACCATGGAGAACGAGCTGTTTATTGGCTAGATCTGAACAAGGAATCTAGGTTTACTGCATACATTGACCTTGGTTGGTACAGAAGTTTGTGCAGCCCACTCCTGGGTCCTGAGCCACCAGCCTCCTGGAATGAGGAAGTTGAGATTTGGGCATGCTCACAGTAAAAATGGCCATGTTAGTCTACAGCTCTCTAAGCCATGGCCTACCCACTGAAACATGACATGCAGACTTAAGTGTGCATTCAATGTCATTGTTTTCACCTTGCCCTCCTTTTCTACCTGATCTGACTTCCTTTATTTAGAAAACTTTAATTATCTAACTACAGGTTCCAAAAACACAGAGTAAATAGACTATCAAAAATTGTCCTTCTTGGAACCCTTCAGAAGGGGAGGAGAATGTCTTCTGCCTATAGATTATAGTATCCACTTTTTATAAGATTCCTGAGTGTGCAAACAAGTTGATCTCTGTTTCCTGTGCCGTCTCTTGGGGTCTTTTCATTCTGTTTGTTTTGTCCAATTTCTGATGTGTTCATTGTTTTTGCCTATTATATTTTATTTCTTATCCTATAGATGCCTGTTTGCTTTCGAATGAGAGACATCTTTCAGTGGTAGATCTGGGCAGGAGAGGGGGTGGGCAGGACATGAGAGGGTAGAAGGGGGGCAAACTGTAATCAGGATGTATTATGTGAGAAAAAAATCTACTTCCCATAAAAGAAAAATTGACCCTCTTGAAGAAATATGATAAAATAAAACAAATACAGGTCAAGGAAGATTACTCTGTTCAAAGAAATTTGAGAAAAAGCCTGAAGATAAGGTTAAAGACTCATATTGGGCATGGTGAAAGAAAAACAGATTCTTGAATCTTTTCTGAAAAACAGTCTACCACTGAGAACAGTTAGGGGTCTATGCTACTGAGACCCGCCTCAAACATAAGTGTCTCCCAGCTTTAGACTTGCTTTAAATATGTGATACTTGAATATATTTTTGGACCTTGGCTTTTCTATGACTAATACAGAAGAGAAACTGATTTAATTAGCAATTTAAATTTTTAGAAATATGCAACCTTGCAAAAGAGATGTCTTCTCAAAATACTATCCTGAAGGCCTCTAGTGATTCCTAGGACACAGATGACAAAGGTCAAGTCACTGCACCTGTGCCACACTACAGGGACTGAAAACAGCTGGACAATTCAGATGAGCAGAGAGAAGCACCACATGTCAAAATTTGATCACTCAATGTAACCATATGCATTCAGTGACCTTTACCTAATCTGCTGTCTTACTTACCTTTTACACATTTAGTAGAGGATGGGACGGGTCATCCTACAAAGGTCTTTTATAGTAGGCCACTGCTGAGATTTTGCTGTGACCTCTGTGAAGATCATATGAGTATGGCAGCTGTCTTTTCCTAGTCTTCAACTATCTTTTAATGTAATAGAATAACAATTATGTGCATAGAAATTAGATAATTCCTGATCAGTGTCCTCTGGTATGGCAGACAGGAAATTAATCATCCATATGAAATGTACCACAGACAGCATACCAGCCTTTGGTTCCCAACACACAGCTAACCAATTTAGGCACAACAGTATCAGAGACAGCATGCCCTCTGTTTTAATAACTTTTTAAGTGTCTCTTTTTTCAGCAAGGAGTTATAGACTCAATAGGAAATTACAGGAAAAAACTGAGGAACACTTTAAAAGATATACCAAAGAGACTCAACCATTCTCATAAAAAATAAAGAAAAAATGGTGGACAGCACAGACAATTCCTTTAGATTGAATTTGCTATTCCGTAAGAGCACATGGAAATAAATTTGGTAGGTAGTCTTTAAAGCTCACTAGGAATTGCAAAAAACATTAAAATGTTTGAGAGTTTTATAATCTAGTCTTAAAATAAAACAATTAGTGCACAATTGAGTAAGCAATAAAGAGTTTATACATCAATGTGCTTAGTGATATTGATATAAGAACAAAGTTTAGACTATGGCACAATGCTACCAGTGCTTCCTTTATGTTAAACAATCATTTTATCTCTTTGGGCATTTCATTGCCTACTATTCAATACTGTGGCTGTAGGAAAGAAACTTAAAAAAGAGTCTCAACAAAACAATTCTGAAGTATTAAATTCACAAGTCAAATAATAATAACTGTCACAAACTCTGTCAGTATCAAGGATGAAATATTATAGTGGACTATTAACTATATTGTGAAATAAACTCTAGACACTATGCTGTCGGATGCCTCTTACATTTCAAAACAGCTGCAAGCGTTTACATCTATCCTAGATAGCTGAAGCGAGGAGCATGAAGGAGAGAGACTAGAACACAGAACCACAAGAAAAATCTCAGGGACAGAAAGAAACAATACAGGCTTGAACTGGGGAAAGCCTTGGAACACGGAGCAGAAGAGATATTCCCATTTTTATTTTTCTCCTTCCTATATACTGTATGAATATTTGTTCATCACGGACACAAAAATAACAATAGCATATCAAATTGACAGAAAAACAGAAGAACTGAGTGGCTTTTTAAAAAATCTCATAGCTCCTTAATTAAAATTGTACTTTAAAAATTACTTTCTCTTATATCAAAGATGTACACAAGTCTGACAAGTGTGTAAAAACAGACAGAAAAATGATGGAAAGCACTTGGAGGTTCTGCAACCCCAACTTTAAAGAGAAAAAAAAAGACCATGATGCAGACATACATTATTACACAACTGAATGAACACACACACACACACACACACACACACACACACAATGAAACAATGTTATAATTTGTGGGCCTTTAAAAATCACCCATTCTAGCTCCCAAAGAAATGACAGAGACTTTATTCGAGTTATTAATAAGCATTAGGCTCAAAAACTGGGCAGATAGCATCTATTCTAACCCATCTAGCTAGTCTTGCTATTTCCCAGCCATATGCCCTGATTACTTCCATATTGGTTTTGCCTGGGCTGCTTCTTCTCCATCTTCCTTCCTTCCCTCCCCCCCCCCCCCCCCCCCCCCCCCT
>OU015747.1:709661-729437 GCA_907169655.1 Acomys percivali | reverse complement strand
ACACACACACACACACACACACACACACACACACACACACACAGCCTCTCCTTTCTCTCCTCCCCCCTGCACCCTCCTTTCTCTTTCTTCACACACATTCTCTTCACACATACACACCACAAACAAGCAGAAGCCACTCAGGTCTCCACCATTAGATTAGTGCATAAAGAAAATTCAGCCACATAAGAGAATGAAACTGAATGAACTTGAAAATAGAATACAAAGTGAAATGAGCTGCATGCAATAATGGTCAATATGATAATATTTATATGAATTACTGAGAAAAAGAAAAGCCACAAAGACTAAAAGTACATTAGAGATTCCCATGATATAGAAAGATGGGAAAACAAAATGCTAACATATAAGAAATATGGCTTTTCTCTTGGGAATAATAAAAATGTTTTTATACAGAAAGTGATGGTTTTAGACAACACTGTGAATATTATGAATACTACTGAATTGTACACTTAAAATCACTTACTTTTGTTTGTTTTGTTTTGTTTTGTTTTGTTTTTGAGACAGGGTTTCTTTGTGCAATAGCCCTGGATGTCCGGGACTCATATTTGTAGACCAGGCTGGCCTCCAACTCACAGAGCTCCACCTGCCTCTGCCTCCTGAGTGCTGGGATTAAGGGCATGCGCCACCACGCCCAGCTACTGTATACTACCATATTCTGGTTTCTGTTGCTTTTACTGCAATACTACAGACCGGGTGAATTTTTAGTGGGGCCGTTTTGTCCCATCGCTCTTGTCTCAGGTTAAAGGGTTATATGTGGCATCCTAAGGCAACACAGAAGTAGTCTGCCTTTGTTTGGACGCTCCATACAGAGCCACCTGTCCTGGCCGGCTCCACCCTGACCGCCTGGTCTAATCCCATTCCCCTCGCCGAGCTCCTACCTCTAAAACACCAGAGTAAGTGTTACGACTCAGCCGACAGACGCTGTATTTTTACGGCAACAGAAGAGGTTATGCAGCTCTATATATCCCTATGCTGTCTCTTGCTTTTTTGTGTGACACTTCAAAATTAGCAAAGAATGAAAAACAAGCACAATAATAATAAAAATGAAAGTATTAAAAAAGCTGATTTATAAATGATCAGAACTTAATTTAAAAAGTCTAGTTTATAAAGTAACTAAAATTATCTTCAGTATTCCAAGCATGGAGAAAAACTTAAAATGGATATTTACTAAAATGTATACATCTAAAATTTAAATCTAAAGAACAGCATTATCCTTGAATAGTATTAACACTGCTGAACTGTCCACTTAAAAATAACAAAATGAATATTTTATAACATCCAATTCTGCTTTCTTTTGATCCTAAGATAGTTGTTTCTTGTTTGTTTTAGTGTAGACTTTAAAGTGTATAATAGTCACAGCAAATGTAAGGGAGAATTCTCAATTTTGACTAAATGCTGTTTAGGATTCTTGAGTCATGGAATAAACTACACAAATGAATCTGATCAAATACTATTCTTCTGACACCCAGGTACTGCCAGAAGATGAACATGAAGACTACATCACTGTGTCTCACAGCTCAAGCCACACACTTGGTTCAAATATTTTCAAGAAAATATTACAAAATTTAGCACATTCTACAACAGCATTACATTTAGAAAGAAAATCTTTCTTTTGGTCACATCTCTATGACATTTGGCGTTGTTCAAGATAACTGTACTGCCATAGTCAACGGTTGTCTCCCTTACTACTTTCAAAGCCCCCTGCCCACCCCCTCCACACACAGCAATGTTACTGTGAGTGATCTTCATTATATCTTTATTAGGTCATTAAAATATGTGATCTAATGCATTTCTACTAATATATGTAATGCAAATATAATATATACAGAATTAATTGAGAAATACTAGGCTAATTTCATCAGATGAAGAAAATACCATCCCTTATCACATAAAATAATCATGCAGAATATGCTCATAAAGCCAGAATACCTATAATCCTCTATCCTATGCTTTTGAGTCACTCTGAATTTTTAGGAAGATCGGTTTTGTACTACAAATGAATATCAGGGAACCCTATCAGACCCTTGCACACATGCTTCAAAGCATAATTTAGTCCATTAATCCTAGGTGGCATTAAAGCATAGACTATATTGTGATTAACACACCTGGATGCTTATTGGTATTCATGGCTACTTCCAATGCAAGGTTTTGATGTGCAGTGAAGACTTATTATTCAAACCTAAACCTCTTATGTGTTTTCTGGCTATGCCAGGATGTCAGAAGAAGTGGCAATGTGCTCAAATTTCTTTCAGTACTTTATCCCAAAACCCCAGAATTCTAAACAGCATGTAGCCCAATTCCAGAATTTCCTCATTGTATTGATTTTGAATTTGCTGGGACTCTTTCAGTACAAAGTGTACACTAAAGCAAACAACCAACAAATAACCATCTCAAGATCCAGTGCTGAAATCCATGCCAACGTCCCTGTCCCTGGACCTTCATTTGAATTAGATTCTTTGAGCACTGAATGCCATTTCAACACAATGACACATTATAATTTTTATGTCTTGGGATCCTTGTTTCATTTTAGCTCATTTGAACCTCTTTGGTTTTATAAATAGGGTCCTTATTATGGTCTGTATCTGGCTTCCCTCAAAGAGACTTTTCCAAAAGCCCTGGAGGACAGCAGCTTATTTTTGTGCTGTCTTGGGGAGTCTTGTTCCCGTGTCCTCCCTCTGTGCTCCGTTCCGGGCTGCTGGTCGCCTGATGTTTTGGTGCTGCTGCCCACTAACTAACTCTCGCCTTTCCACAACCGAGCTTCAGCGCCTTGTTTACCTCCTCCCCCTGTCAGCTTCTGGCTTATTGCTTTTCAGTCTGTATTTCAAGAGAATCCTGGGCAACTTCCTGTGTCAGTTTCTGCCCCTTCTGCAGATTGCTTTCACCAAATTGGCTTTCCAAAGACAGGCTGTCAGTTGCTTCAAGTGGGAGGTTTATCTTTAGTTTCCTAGACTGTGCTCATTCTCATGGTTACTAGGAGGCAGCAAGGCTGACACTTCAGATAAGTGACTACCTACACTATGTATGTCATGAAAAAGAACAAGAAAGAGGTTCTGGCCCTGAAGGCTGATACCTCACAGGATAGACTCACTCCCAGTTTTTACAACATGTGTTATTTTTAAGGAATTCCCTGCCAAATGGATATATTCTCATCTGTTTATCTTTAGGTGGCACATCTTTAGATGCATAATGTGAGGCTATCTCATATGGCATTGCATATTATAATGCATTTTATCTTTTTGTGCCTTCATAAGATCAAAAAACATTTGCACAGCAGTGTTGTTTAAAACTTAGTGTCTAACAAGTATGCTGTAGCAACAGGATCCAACACATGATCTATGAATTAAAAATACCCTTCTTTGAGAGAGGGGAGGGAACGGGGAAGAGGGTCTGAGTGTGGGACTGGGAGAAGAGGAGGGAGGGGCTGCGAACAAGCTGTAAAGTGATAAATAAAGTAATGAAAAAATACAAAATATAGCTGGCTTGGTGGTTACAGCACTTGGGAGATAAAGGTAAGCTGATCTCCTTGAGTTTAAGGCTTGCATGGTCTATAAAATAAGTTCCAGGACAGCCAGAACTACTCACAGAGAAACCCTGTCAAAACAAAGAAACAAAAAAGCCAAAAACAAACAAAAAAAAAAAAAACAAACAAACAAAAAAAAACGAACAAACTACAAGTAAAACAATGACAAATATATACCGTTAACTTATCAATTAGGGAACTATTAAACAGAAAACCCTAAAAACAATGGTTTAAACCCAACACAATAGTTTTACAAGTAAAGTTATTTACTGGTTTTTCCCTGGAAGTTCAAGAATGTCGGTGTTTAAATCTGAACAAACCCTGTCCTTTCTTTCCCTCACAGCTACAAGACAGATGCCCTCGCTCATCAACACATGCTCTTTCCGGGAATGAAGAGGGAATAAGAGGAAAGAATAAAGATAGTAATAAAGATAAAAATATAAACAAACCGGGATTTTCCTAGAAATTTCATCTCATTTTAGATTATGTCTCACAGAACAGAAATGACAGATTGTCCCTCGTAGTAATAAAGCAGATGAATAAATGAGTTTGTATGTTTGTGTGTGTTGCATGTCAAGACAGGAACTGAAACAGGACAGGAACCTGAAGACAGGGGCTGACGCAGAAGCCGTGGGAGAGGGCTTTCTTACAGAACCCAGCCCATCTGCCAGGGATGGCCCCATCTGGCATGGGCCAGTCCATCCCATATCAATCACTAATTAAAACATGCCTTTCAAGCTTGCCTACAGCCAAGTCTTATGGAGACATCTTCTCAACTACGGTTCCCTTTTGTCCAGTGACTCTGGCTTGTGCCAAGTCAACATAAAACTAGCCAGCACACCCTGTAAAATGAAATCAGGAAATAAAGAAAGGATCTTAGACCAGGTCACTGAAGAGGTACTGAGCCTGGGCATCTGTTGTGCAGTTTCAGTCTGGAGAAGTGTCACACAAGGTGAAGATGAAAAGGACTCACCAGATACATTTGTATGGAAGGGCACTGGCTGCATGACGGTGCAAGCCAAATGAGATGAGAAGCAGTCCACTACCTGGAAAGGTTTCAGTGAAAGACAACATAACACTCAAGAGTGCACACAATGGTAATGAGATAAGCAAAGTAAGCACGAACAAAATCAAAAGACACTGACTCATTTTAAATGGTTATTAATTACCTACTTTAAGGAAATTAGCCTTATTCCAGTGGGTACAATTTATTGGTAAGGGGTAAAACTAGAGACAGGAAATCCAATGAAAGGACTTGGCTCTAATTGTCTAGCATAAAGGTGTAAACTAAAACAGTACCAGAGGATTTGGAAATGCAAAGAGTGATTTCACAGCTACTAAGCAAGTTCAAAACTAAAAAGCTTATTAACCAGGTGCTCTTGCACAAGGAACAAAGGGACCCTGCACAGCTGTGGGGCAGGAATGAGGAGCAAGAGTTAGCACAGCTCCTGCTCTTTTCATTCACTTATTGATTCAACACGAGAGTTAAACTGATTTCCATAAGCTTGGTGCATGCTGGTCATGTGATACCTTATCCCAGTGCTGCGTAACAGGGCGCGTAGCTACTTGCACAGTCTTCATCCCACCAGGTCCTGAAACAGCTCAAACACAAAAGCTCAAACACAAAAGCAAGCAGCCTGTCAAAGGGACACCAATGACCTACATACACTCCTTTTCCTTTACTGATGATCTGATATGCAAGTATGTGTCTTCTACGGCTTGCCTATTACGATTAGAGTCACAATAAACTTGGACATGCAGGAATCTTCTTCTTGTATAGATTTTAGTCATTTGGATATATGCCTCAAAATGAGATCACAGTCACAGATCTTGGTAGAGGCACTGATCTTTTTAAAAATATGAACACCCAGGCACAAGAACTAAAGCAGACAAATGTAATTATATCAAACTACAAGACTGTCCACAGTGCAAAAAACCATCAACCATGTGCTTTTGAACTACCATGGAAGAGCTGCTTCCCAGAGCAAATCTAAGACAAAGGGGAAATATGCAGCACTAGAGTGTGTTAAACAAAACCCAGGCCTGTTCATACCGAGTTCCCACCGTGAGCTACTTAGTACCTTCAAAACAATTATTAATGCAACAATAAACTTATCATTCTGGCCACTAAAAAAAATTTAAGAGCCAAATCTGCTGGTGAAAAAAAAATCAAAAAAACCATAAGAACCATGATAGGGGCCTCACAAAGACAATACAAATATGGGGTTACATAAAGAAAATGGCCACGTGCATGGCAGCCTGTCCAGAAAAAATTAAGACATGCCAAATAAGAAAGAAGCAAGCAGCTGACCCTGGTTTGAGGAAGCTTCATTGAGGAGTAAGTTCCCAAAGTAATTCTTGTTTTCCTATTAAATCCTAGTTTCATCTATGTTTGTGTATTATGAGATTGTTAGCCCTTAAGGCAGTAACATCAACACATGCAGTTATGAATCTGTGCGTTCAAATTAATGATCCCATACTGTGGTTGTTTGTCCATTACATATTAGGAATAGTTGACCGGGATCTTGACTTCCACACTCAGGAACTTTCTATTAGTCTCTACTTCAGGAATGTGTTGTGTAAAGAAATTCTCAATCTGCCTACGTCTGACGTAGAGTGAGTATGAACTTTAAAGTATATATTAACAGTGTCCAATGAAGCGCATTCTGCACTCTTCCTTGAGAGATGAGATTAAGCTGATGAGTCACTGTCCTGCCCAACCATCATGATTCCTACTGTAAATATGAAAACTACAATTCAAACACAATTATTCAAAAAGCAGGGCCTAGTGTAAGTATGCACCTGGTTGATGGTGAGAAGAAAATCTACAAGAGAAGACAAAAACAAAGTCATCCTAATGCGGTAGTCTTGCAATTATCACAACGAAGACACAAAGCATATAAGAAATAATAGGACTATAGAGAATAGGAAAAAATAATTACCACAGTCAAACTTATACATGTGTATTTTAAAATGTTATATGCAATTTAACTTCACAAGGATGATTTATTTACTTTTAAATAGAAGGAAAACTAGCAGTTATAAGTAAGCTTTGCTGGTCATGTCTGGGAACATAAGACACTCTTACTGGGTACCAGGGGAAAGCTAAGATCACTGGGCATGGTATAGGATGAAAGCCATTTATACTTCAATTTAAGAGCTATAAGGGAACTGCAGGCTTCTAAGAAAGCCTCAAGATTTGTGGCTTTTTTTCACATCATGGATTTTAAAAAAAAGAAAAGAAAAAGAAAGATATTGAGTTCTCTTGTTTAATTATTGAAATGCCCATGAATTTACCAAGAAGGAATTTTTACAGCAATTTACCATAGCAAGTCTATTAACACCAAAAAAACCATAGATCCTGCCATAACATTAAGTATTTATAATTGCACAATTACTAAATTAATAGGACAGAAAGAACTTTAGAAATCACTTATTTTGGGGGGACCCAGAGGGTTCAGGATTCTCACAAGAAGAATATCAAGGCTGGCAGATCTGGTCCCAAGGGGGCCTGCACAAACTGCTGTACCAACCAAGGATAATGCATGTGGTAAACCTGGATCCCTGTTCAGATCTAGCTAACAGACAGCTCATTCTCCACAGCTGTGGGGGGAGAGAGGACTGCCTCTGACATGAATTCTGGTGCCCCAAATCCCCTTGGTGGGGAGGACCTGTGGCACACAGAGAAAGGCAAAGCCGGCTGTCTGGATGAGACCTGATGGACAGGCTGTGGACATATGGTGGGGGAGGAGGTCCCCTTCTGTCAGATATCTAGAGGAGGGGAATAGGGTGAAAGCATGGGGAGCACAAGGGATAGGAAGATACAATAGAGATGTAATCTAAATAAATTATAAAAAAATTAAAAGTAAAATAAAAAAAGAAATCACATATTCCCATATTCTGCTTTCAAACTGATCCTAGATATGAGCAGCGATGGGAAAACCTTTCCACTGCAGCTCTGTGGAGAGTTACCCTCCATACACATGCTGTTCAAACTAGCATGAAAAGTAGGCCCAACACGATCTAATAGCAAGAAGAGAGTCTAAAACAAACAAACAAACAAACAGAACATAAATTTCACCTAAGCATATGATTATATAGTCACACCAGGGGGCGCTCTTAACACTAAAATGATAAATGACATTTTAAAATACTTGGTCTCAGCTGGCCAAAATAAAAAAAAAAAAATTGTTTATTAAGTATATACTATTTACAAGTGTTTCTTCTCTCTTCTACACACTCGCTGACAGAACTTACATGTTCTTGTGCAGAACTACTGTTTGTGAGGTTAACACTATAAAGTTAGTCTATCAAGGAGTATTGATGCGCACCAATATGAATTTTATTTTCATTTTTTTACCAAACTCTCTATCAGACCTTTTAATTCCATCCCATAAAAAAGGAAGGATTATTTTGTGTGTGTGTTTATGTGTGTGTATTTTCTCATTACCTGCAGAGTCCCTCGAGTGCAGAGGATCTCCTCAAAAGTTCAGAATCAGCTTCCTACAAGCACAGCAGAAAACAGTAATGTGAGTTTTCAGAAAAACTGAAAATGAGGGCAGGTGAGGAGGCTGCGCTGCCCAGAAACTATCGCATACTATTCCATCAGACGCAAATGTTTTCATATAAAGAACATGTAATTAAAATACATTTTATGAAATGACTCAAACTTGAAATGAAAAGAAAGTATGGTTTTTAAAAAATGAGGTCACATCTGTCTGCCTGTGGTTCTAAGGAAAGGGTTTGTACGCTTTTCTCGCCCAAGGGAAAGCTATACACAACCTCCACGAGTGATATCCACCTGCAAACATTAAGATTCTGGTAAGGTCTACATATTACAGTAATGTGAATTTAGGAATTAGAGGACTCTTTTTATGTTTGTGCCCTAAAACAAATTTATCAGTAAACTAATACCCCAATTCTGTGGAAAACAAACATTTTTTATAAAAATAGTAAAGCCTTAAAAGAGAAATTACATGAAGGAAATCCATACAGCTATTTAATGTTTTAAACTGAAGCCTACATGAATGATAGAAAGTCCTGTCCTACAAGGCCGACTTTAACATGGTTTTGAGGAATGTGTAGAGACAAAAAGAATAAAAGAGCACAGAACAAATGTTAGACAGGCTACAGAGATGAAAACCCAGCAGGAAATAGATGTTGGATAAGGAATCAGAAAACAGCCATTACCTACTTTATATGTTTCTTGGTTTGGGGGATGAAGAATTCCCGAGAGAATCAGCCAAGTACATCCAACCTTGCCTAAGAGAAGCAACACCTAACAGAATACAGTCTGACGGGGAGAGCCCTGAGCCTCCAGGAGAAGCAAAATCAAAGCAGTCGCAGTAGGGTGTTCTATGGCTCATCTTAAAAACAGATCTGGAGATGGCTGAAGGAAAGAAAGAAAAAGGCTAGAATTGCTCAAGGGCTGACTAGTAACTAGAGGTCACATTTCAGTTGATGATAAGGACACAGCCAAGATGGGAAAGAGTCTGGATAAATCATTCTTCCTCAAGAACTTAAGATCCAATACTAAAGCAAAGGGCTAAAGACCCAAAGATGAGGGGAAGAATGGCTACATTCACCCACGAACTCCCTCACACATTCAGCAATTCTGAAGGAATACCTCTGTATGTTCCAAGCACAGCCCTGAGGGTTTAAATACAGGAGGGCACAAAACGTGGATCCTTGAATTCATGAAATTCTCCTTCTTGCAGGGAATGGGGATCCTAACCCTGAGCTCACACAATGTCAGTGTTGTAAGATAAGTGTCATAATGGACTGTGCAGTTCATGGAGTACTATGTACATTTAGCATGGTACTTCACACAGCAATAAAATAATCTAGAAACTTAAAAAATGTGTCAGGATGAAAAAGAGTTGATGCCAGAATGGAGAGCTATTTGGAATGAACAACAACAGGAAAGCAGAGTAAGAAAATGTTTATGTCTCTTTCCACACAGAGAGAAAGTACACAAATTACTAGGCATCTGAAGAAAGGCGGCCTCCAATAACCGTAAATGGACAGAAAGGGCCTTACACTTGGAAGTGTGTATCACCTACTCAAAGGGGAACAGGCATGCCATTGTTAGGAATGAAATAAATTTTCTTAAAGAAGAAAAAAAAATATAGTATGTAATTTTTGCAGAGAATAAAATGGGAAGAACTTGGAGGAAGAAGAAATAGTTTGGAAATAGGTGGGACAAAATTTTCTGATAAATAAATATGACATCTAAGAGAACACTGAGTGTGGGATGATACACTTGTCAGTGATTAGAGCAACTACAAAGAGCTTAAATTTAGTGGTACTGAAAAATCAGGTAATTAGAGAACTTGTTTGGGGCTGTGCATTTGCAAAACAAAAGCTGTCTGGCACTCATAATTTTAAAAACACGAGATACATGAATAAGTGACAAGAGGGAAATGTGATGCAGAGAACTCATCTGTGTGTGCTTCTGTCTTCAACTTCCTGTGTGCATACCCTCTATGAGTCTCATCTGCTGGAGTGGGGCAAATCGTCTAACTTGCTTATAGCTCATAAAATGAGAGATGACAAAATTTCTCCAAGGCACAGAATGCAATTACATTATTTCATTGCTACTATAGCTTTAGTCTTGCCTGGGTTTTTCTCTGACTAGTCAACTTCTGCAAAGGAGCATATCAGAGCCACCTGCTTCCTTACAACCAAAGAGAAAGCCCTTCCTTCCCATAGCCGTAAGGAAATAAATTCTTCCAACAAGCCAAAAAAGTGTGGAAATAAATCTCAGTTACTTAGGTAACATCCCAGATACAGATGCCAGACTGAGTGCAGTCATAAGAGAGGGTTCAGCTGAGTTATGACTAGAATTCTGCTCCATAGAAAGTGAGATTATAAAATGGGTGTTATTTCAAAACAGCAAATTTATGGTAATCTGTTATGTACCAGTAGAAAGTACCATAAACCCTAGGCGGCAGCAAAATTTAGAGGCAGGGAGATATATAAGGCAAAGAAAATATGAAGAAAGGCCAGTGAAATCAAAGAGAAATCAAAAGAATGTTTTCAAGAAACAGATTGCTGGCTTTCTCCAAGAGGCAGACATAAAAAGAAAAGGGCGAGAGGAGCCTGTGGGTCTGCTGGAAGCTGGTGGGTAATGAGCAATCAAGGTGCTGGAGAGAGCAGGCCCTGGCACTGCCTTCTCTTCTCATAGCTTCCTGATTCCCACTTCTGAGGACAAATGTGAATGTGCATGCTCTGCAGGGAGGAGGAGAAGCCAGAGAGGACTTCACATCCTTTCGACTCTAGGTTCTCCTGCACTAGTAATCAATACTGGCTCCTCGACTGAAAACTTTGCAGCTCATTTTAGCCAGTGATGATCTATCCTACCAAAGTTTCCGGAAGTAGTGGGGATTTGTAATCTAGTCATCTCTTAACTGCTAAAGTAAATGACATTCAGTCTTAATAAAAGCCTTAGAAGACCCAATTAGTGCCAAAGCTGTGACACTTCACTGGTTATAAGGCTTTGAAGGTTGGTGTTTCAAAACTGGCTAACAACACCAATCAAAGTTGGCTTGTTTTAATTACTAAGTAGCTAAAATGGCCTATTTTCAAACTTCTCATTGTTGTATGACATGCTTAGGTTGCCTTT
Source organism: Acomys percivali (assembly GCA_907169655.1). NCBI lineage: Eukaryota > Metazoa > Chordata > Mammalia > Rodentia > Muridae > Acomys > Acomys percivali. The sequence continues at coordinate 718,275 of OU015747.1, read as the reverse complement.
TAATTTATTTTTCAAAAAATCAATAGAAGTCAATCTAATGTACATGTACTATATTCAAGGGCCTGAGGTAACTAGGTCTTGTTCGGTACAAGCAGCTCCCTGCTGTTTTTGTAACATCTGAGATGTGTACACTATTTATTATAAAGTTTTGCCACACAAAGACTGCTGTGCCCTAAAGTGATTAGAAGTCAGCCTTTATGTAGAGGTATTGTGGTCGGCTTCCCGTTTTCCTATAGTGCTTTGAAAGTTTATTCTCTACTCATTCAATGAAGATTTAGTGAGGATGTCCTCAGTTACATACAGGTACAATTTACATAAAAAGCAGAGAAGTATTAAGGTTTTAAAAGTACATCTCAACTGGTAACCTTTTTCCTCTACTTCTTCAATATAGATATTGAAGAATATATGATTATATATATGTAGGTATAAGGAGGATTCATATTTAATAAACATACTTTTAAAAAGCACTTTTCACGTGGTAGTAATACAAATCTGCCCTTTGCCACATGAGTTACGACCTGGTCCCTCTCTGCAGTGTGAGGACTAAACAATCAGTCCTCCTGTTTCACTCATTCCCTATTCATTATCTCAGTTTTAATAATACTCTTAAAACTTTTTAATGCAAAATACATCCTGACATGGTGGAAAAACTGCAAAGAATACTTAACTGCAGCAGGCACTGGTTAATGCAAAAATCTACATGCCGAAAGCCCGAGAAGTGATGTCCAATATGCTTGGTCCTAAACTGGGTAGGGCTATCACCTCCTCCACGGCCCAAGGAATATACAGAAGAAGGCCAGAAAGAATGTAAAAGTCAGTAGATGGTGTGATGTGAGCAAAACATGCTCTGGACATGACAGAGCTGCTATACTTGCACAGAAGCTGTAGTTACCTGTTCAAGACCGTCAATGTTTCATTATGAGTAGAGAAAGGGTCCAGGAATCCCCATCCTTCCTTAACAGGTTTATCTGGATTTCATTTTCTTCTGTGGTGTAGATAATAATACCTTACCTCTGCTCTGGTAAACACCTTCCACCTATGCTCAAGCAAGCATTTCTTTTTTTTTTAATTTTTTAAATTTATTAATTTATTCTTGTTACATCTCTATGGTTATCCCATCCCTTGTATCCTCCCATTCTTCCCTCCCTCCCATTTTCCCCTTATTCCCCTCCCCTATGACTGTTCCTCAGAGGGATTACCTCCCCCTGTATATGCTCATAGGGTATCAAGTCTCTTCTCGGTGACCTGCTGTCCTTCCTCTGAGTGCCACTAGGTCTCCCCCTCCAGGGGACATTCCCGAAATATGTGGATAAATGGATTGAGCTGGAAATGATCATAATGAGTGAGTTAACCCAGAAGCAGAAAGACTCAAATGGTATATACTCACTTATATCAAGGAAGCATTTCTAATTAAATTCAGTATGTGCTCAAAAACAAACAAACAAAAACAAGAAACAGACAAGAAGAAAGGTTTCAGCAGGGGTGGGAAGTACAAGAAAGAGATGGAAGATGAAAATAACTAAAATGTATTTTACACACACACACACACACACACACACTCACATGAAACTGGCAAAAATAAGTTAATACACTGTGAAATGTTTTGAAGACTGTACTCATAATGCACAACTTATTGTCTTAAGCAACATAGGAACTCAGTGAAGACACTACTTTCTACAGTAATTTTGTTTCTTCATTATGTCTAAGTTATTATTTTGTTATATAATAAGTGCTTTTTTGTGCGCATGTGTGTCTCCCTAGTCAGTCTCTCTGAAATCAGTGTTTAATCTTATTTTTGTGATCTGTTAAATATTCCATGATTTTAAGAGATAGATTTATACAATGATATTCTACTAAAGGATGACTAAATGACAGATTTTCATTCACCTGATTCTACATCATCTACAAATTGTCTTTTTTTCTTTGTTTCAAATACATAGCAAGGTAACATTTAAAACAAAAACTTATCAAATGTCTTATTAATAATAATAGCACATAAAGTAATATATGCATCAACAAGCAGGTGTGTGTGTCCTGTGAACTTTAGATAATTTGGGCTGCATAGTACAATCAGTATAAAATGGAATTATACAGGCCCCACATCAGTGGCTTAGTACCAAGATGTATCCTCGAAATGACTACATAAAAGAGACTGAAAAAGGCAATATTAAATGAAGATTAGTTTGGAAGGAGGAAATTTCAAGGGCTACAAAATCCTATAGGCAACTACTGACTGATTGGAAAAGGAAATGAGCCTTTCCTAGGATGAGCCTTTCCTAGGATGAGCCTTTCCTAGGATGAGCCCTTTGCTTGTTGACGGAACAACATGTGTGAGGAGATGTCTACTTTAAGATTTCTGTAAGACACTGGGAGGAAGACATTGGTGGATACATGCATTTTGTGTGTAAATAAACAAATACAGCTCAAATGAACTCCTGATTGTAGCTTCCTTCCCTTGTCTCCTCCTGGTTTCACCCTCCCTCTTCCTCCATCCCCCTCCCCTAATCCTCAGAAAGGGAGAGCTCTCCTCCTGCACCAACTGACCTGAGCCTATCAAGTCTTATCAGAACTGCCTGCATCCTCTTCCTCTGTGGCCAGGCAGGGCCACCCAGCTTGGTATCAAAGAGCGGTTAACAGAGTCCGTGGCTGAGCCAGCCTCTACTCCCCTTACTAGGGGACCCATACAGAGACTGAGCTGCCTATGGGCTACATCTCAGCCAGGGACCTAGGTCCTCTCCATACACGGCCCTTGGTTTATCAGTTTCAGCAGGCCACCCTAGGCCCAGATTTCTTGGCTCTGTGGGCCTTCCTGTCAGAGCTGACACTGTGCCGTCCAAGAGCCAAAGATCACCTAACAAAAAACCTCAATACAGACACGGGTAGCTCTCTCTGAGTTGTTGATCAGGGATGCCCAAGATAACCCCACATAATATAACCTTTGCGACTGCCCTTGGTTCCCACCAGTGGTGGAAGCTAAGTCCCTGTTCGTAAAGACATCAAGAACTTCAGACACTGGGCCCAGAGGCCACTGAGCTGGAACTGAACCGAAGGCCTCCTCCCTCCTGGTGGACTAGCTTTTATCATGCTGGAAGGTGTCTAGAGAAGGGAAGCAGCCAACAGTCCTACTAAGCTATGTACCTACAAGTGACATCAACAATCAGCATGGCACAATAACCCTGAAGGCCTAAGTGTGGTAACAACACTCTCAAATGGTACTTAAGACTTTTAGTCGGAAAGAGGGAATTCCCTGGTATTGAAAAATCCAGCCAACTACTCAGGGTTAGTGAAGTCATGCATCTTGGAGGAGAACCTACAACCCCCACTTTACTAAGCCAGCATAATCCTTAACAACAATGTAAACACTGTCCTGATGCCCATAGATAATTGTAGTTCTCACTCCTCAAGGAATCTGTCTTCAAAACAATTAGAAAACAATAAAGAAAGCAACAAAGAAAACCACAGTCAATCAAAATGCAGAATGGTAGGGCCCGTCCAAATGAATACATCTACAAAACAATCCTGTACCCAACCAAAGCTCAAAGAATACTGAAGAAGAAGAATAAAAAAACCTAACTAACTATAAAGAGATGACCTGTTACAAGATTTTTATAATACAAGTTATTAAAGTGCTATTTTAGAATATTGCATTTTCATTTGAAAGGTCTATTTATAAAAAGGTGTAATGGCATAAAATGAAAATCATTCTTAAATTAATTCAGCTTGACATCATTTTCATACAGATAGGTATTTAGGTAGTTAAATATATAAAACCAGAGAAATTTATAATGGCCTTTGTATTGAGGAAAAATAATTCATATATTTTTTACAACTCCAAAAAGTCACAGTTAATCATGGCTGTCTTTCTTTCAGAGCCTGTAAAATAAACAGTAGCATGAAAACAGTTAAGCTAAAAATGAAATGTTTAATGTCTGGATTATTTGCTTTTTTCTAAGTTCCTACAAATCAGTGTGTGTTAAGACCCAGGGATAGGGTGAGATGATGTGCCCATGATTCTCCTTCAAATCCCTTGTCTCCCACCACCTGGATCTGCCACGCTTCATTTCACACACCTCAGCTCAGCTCTGAAAGCCTAGGACATTAATCTTTACTGCTCAGAATTACACTACACTGACTGAAGTATTTGTTATGGCATTTCTAAGTTTTCTTTCCTAACTGTAAAATTGTGTTCCTCCTTCTTTGTCTCCTTCCAGTGCCCCTAACCATAAGGACAGCATTTGCAAATGAAACTGCATTACATATTTGAATAGAAAATACCCAGAGACATGCAGAATATGGCATTTTAAAATGTTTTTATTACTTTAAAGATTCACTGACAATGAGACATGTTAACCAATGAAACAGGCAATACCCAGTCTACCTCAAAGAAGGTGATGATCATCAAAGAACCTCCTTATGGAGACGGCTTCAAATGTGGCAAACTAGCCACTGGGCCAAAGGTCCTCATTTCTACCATATACAGAATTCTGCCTTAAAAAGGCAAGCTTGGATGCAAGCAGAGTCAATGGCCAAACTCTGCCAAGATAGGGTAAGGAACTTCTCAATAGTTTCTGCCTCACAAATATGTCTGTCAGATATATTGGGCCAGAAGGCTGAAGAAGATGCTCCAACATTATACAGAGTTTTGGGTAGCTATTCAGGTAGAAAACTGTCTCTGTCATCTTTTCTTTTCTTTTTTTTTTTTTTGTTTTGTTTTGTTTTTTGTTTTTTGTTGTTTTTTTTTGTTTGTTTGTTTGTTTGTTTTGGTTTTTCGAGACAGGGTCTCTCTGTGTAACTCTGTGTAGCCTTGGCTGTCCTGGACTCGTTTTGTAGACCAGGCTGGCCTCGAACTCACAGCGATCCGCCCACCTCTGCCTCCCAAGTGCTGGGATTAAAGGCGTGTGCCACCACGCCCGGCTATCTGTCATCTTTTCATTTGGAAAGCTACTAGCCTGCACTCTCAGAATACTCAGATAATCAAGTTTACTCCATCTCATGTCTTTGAGGGACTTGAAGACCAGGTAGCTTAGTTTAACAATGAAGCTTAATTGTCTAGGGGTTAAGATGTTTTTAGGTCTACATAGGTGTTCTAAGTTGATAATGACAATATGTGATGGAGATTGATTTACATACAGAAATTTAGATGCACCAAGAGAGGAAAGATGTCTTCTTCAAGGCTGTCAAATACAAAAAGCCAAAACACTAAGAATGTAACATTTATATAATTCTTGATTGTGTCATGGTTCTTCTTCCATAGGTAATGTATATATGTGTAATAATATAAATGTATATGTACAAAAATAATATAAATTTAAAAAGAAGAAAAAGAAAATACCAAAATACAAACTATATTATGATATCCTTTTTAGAAGGAAAAAATGTAGTATGTCCTAAAGCTACTAAGAAAAAGTTTATTCACCTAAAGTCAGGAAAAGCTAAAGTTTTTCTTTGTTTTGAGAGGCACACATTGGTAAAACAGATTTTCACTAGAAAAAGTCACAACTATATTTAAGTTCAGAATTTCAATTAGCTAAAATCATCAAAAGAAAGAGAAACAGTCGGAACAATAGAAATGCTATAGGAGAAGTGTATAATAAAGAAAGAATTGTTTAAGATTAAAAGTTAAATCTCTCTGAATCACAGATAAAAGGCAAATCCACTGACCACATTACACCAGTTCTTACAAATGGCTCTTACAAACCAGGAAAGGAGGTGTGAGGTGGTGACAGGTCAGAGCCTCGTGAGGAACGGCACCAAACTGGAGCCTGATGGCAAGACCCAAAATCTCACCTACAACATCAAGAGTTCCGTAATTCCTGACAGGGTTTTGTTTGTTTTGTTTTTTGCATTTCTGTTACTAAAATGTCACTTTTATAACTGAAAGTAATAACCACACTTAACATATATGCTTTCTGTGAGAATAAAATCAAGCCATGTAATAAGTTGAATAACACATTCAACTTAATTTAGATTGTTAAACGGAAAACACAACTATTGCAGTGTAACCCATTTTACTTGTTTCACCTGAACCATTAAAATGATGAATTTCTACTTAAAATGTAAGCACAAGTTTGAATTAGAATCATGGGGCCTGGGTTCTAGTCGAAGGCTGATAGTTTCATTTTCAGACCTCAGTGGTGTCTCGAGGAGGTGGTGTAGTGAGCAAGCGTTATGCTCTGTGCTGCTTTCAAATCCCTATAACGTAGAGAGCTGGGAGGGGAAAAGTGTTTTAATATTGCTTCTCACAAAATATTTTCACAGTAGGAACTGAAATAGTGGAGCATTTCAACATATTTATGTAACAGCTGAATTAAACAAAGAGTGAGTAGAATTTCCTGGTGGGAAAGCTACAGAAGTAAAACGAATCAAAACAGAGTTTCCAGAATATATGAAGCACAGAGGGTTCGGTGATAGGAAGAAAAGCTTGAAAAAGCAATTGATGTTAGGAATAGTAGAAACAGCAAGACTTCCCCTTCTGTGCATGGCTCATTCCCGATGTTCACTTCATAGCATCTTTAGAGATCTTCTTTAAAACTCCACCTCAGAGAGTCCTACAGGTGACACAGGATAGGAATTACAAAATATCTTAAACCTGCTGTATTGTGGACATATTGTATTTTATAGAACATGAAAAAGTAAATTGTAATACATTATGCAAATAGGAAATGAATTAACAATCAGCAGCTTTAGGTTGCCAGACACAAGTACAGGAAGTAGGATTAAAGGGGCGAGGAAGGAAGAGAGCCAACACGATGAGGACCTGGAAGTGCGGCCCATTCCCTGCGCACACACGGCCCTGCGCACACACGGCCCTGCGCACACACGGCCCTGCGCACACACGGCCCTGCGCACACACTGCTGCAAAGAACAAGCCCAGGCCCAGTGCTCCTAGGTCTAAACTTAAAACCATAAAGAAGCATGGAGGTATTTATGTAGCATTTCTGTTTTTAAATGTTGGAACATCATTTAAAGCAAACAGACATATCTCTGGAGCATATGTGTTTTATGGGATGACAGCGTGACAATAAATCTCTGATTCATTAAAAGCTATAGCAAAACACTTGCTCACAAAGAAGTTCTGAATGTTTAAGATATAATAGTATTTTCTCATAAAACCTATATTACTATAGAAACAATGAATTTTATGAGGAAACCAGTTGCCGAGAGAGCTACATATCTGCCATGAGAACCACAGAGATTTTGTCTCTAACCCAGGTTTGTTTAATTCCAGCAATTTCCCTCCCAATCCCTCTCCCACCCTCCGCTCTCCTCCCTCCCCCCTCTATCATAACACACACACACACACACACACACACACACACACACACACACACGAAGATAAATGAGGAGAATGGGAGTTTAAGCTACACTAGCAAGGTCAGAAAGATTTTAGGAAATGTGAAGGAATGGGTGAGAAGGAATAAGCACGATATTTTTAGAGAATGCTTTGAAAGCTGTTCTGATAACAGTGGACATTGCACACTGAGAAACAGGTAGCAACATAAAACATATTAATAACATTCAGTTTAACATTCACCATACAAAAATATTAAAACCTAGTAAGTTAATAAATTGCCACGATGCATTCATTTTAATTTCCAGTGTCAATTAATGACTCACTGAATCTTTTATTGTCTTTATGACTTGCCTAGAAGACACAAAGTTTAATTGGTGACAATTAGTTGCATATGAGCAAAGTTGTCAAAGCATCTTCTCCTAACTCAGACAACAGAAACAGCTCACAAATAGCACATCTTTTTCAACATACTTTGGTGATGTTTCAGAAGAATTGTTTATAAAAGCACACTTCTTAATTTCACCTTAAGATTGCTATATTACTGTGAAATGTCTTCCTCTGGCACTCTACACAACAGAATATGGTTCCAAGGCAACAGAAAGCAAACCTTGATCACTGTTAATAAATTAGTCTGAGGCTCAGCAGATAAAGAGCTGACCTGAGTTCAATCCACAGGCCAACAATGTGACTGGAGATAACTGACTCTGCAAGTTATCCTTTGACTTCTATATCTGTGTTGTGGACACACACACACACACACACACACACACACAGAGAGAGAGAGGGGGGGGAGGGGGGCTTAAAATTAAGGCAATTAGTTACACAGGGAAGAAAAATAGATGATGGGAAGCAAACTCATATAAGTATTGCCTTGAAAAGCTTCAAATCTACTATCAACATTAAAATAGTATTTTCTTATGGAGAAAATAAATCACACAAAAAGCTACATTTAATTATCTTGATACTATCCTTAAAAAGTGTATTATAATTTCTTACATTTTCTCATAACCTAGAAAACTTTTTTCAGAAATAGCAGTGCTCATTTTTACTGGCAAATACACACACACACACACACACACACACACACACACGTGCGCATATGCACACACAGAAGGAACAACACAGGAATGTCTTCATAGGTAATAAAGTACGTCACTAAACACCTGAGTGTTGAAGTATTACAGTTGCAACTGATGACACAAGAACCAAGGTTCTTCTCTGTGTGAAGAAGGAAGGCTTATGTAAGACAAGGGGACTGCACAGAGAAGGGAACGGGAGCTTAGGTCTGCACAGAGAAGAGAACGGGAGCTTAGGTCTGCA
>OU015747.1:661865-709651 GCA_907169655.1 Acomys percivali | reverse complement strand
GGGAGCTTAGGTCTGCACAGAGAAGAGAACGGGAGCTTAGGTCTGCACAGAGAAGAGAACGGGAGCTTAGGTCTGCCCAGTGAGCAAGAGGGAAGTAGAAATGTAGAAACTTTTAAATTGAGGAAATGACTTATACAAAAATATAGAGGAAACAAACAGAAAATAGCATGTGGAATTATAGATAGATAACTAGCTATGGTTTAATATGCCACTGTTTCACAAAGTTACCTTGTATATTTGTGTGTATGCAGTGCTTTGTGTTTAATATTTACTAAATTAATAAAATAAATTACCCTATTTAAAAATATCAGTGAATTAATGAATATAGGGAGAACAGTACAACTTCATATTTTATTACCAGATACTAGAATAGATATAAAGATAAATATTATAAAAATCATTTCTACAAATTCATATGCTACAACAAAAACAACAAAGGTTTACTTATCAAGGAAAATTTGCCAATTTTTCTCTCATTTATTTCAGTATTTAATTTTCTCTACATAGGTAAAGTCTACAATATAGGCAGAGATGATGAAATGGCAGAAAAGTTTGGTTAGGGATCCCATGTTATCGTGTGAACTTTACCTAAACGTAGCTTTTCTAAAATACATTTACAGGGCAAGGTGTTATTATTACTATGTTACAATAAATATATTGATTCAACCTTTGAGCATTTTGCCATGCAGGTCATCTAAAAACCACAGTTAAGATTTTTGGTGCTCCATATTTGACTACCTCCCCTTGGTGGGGAGGCCTGGTGGCACTCAAATAATCAGCAGGCTACCAAGATGAGACTTAATACCTATGACCATATAGTGGGGGAGGAGGTCCCCCTCGTCATAGACCTATGGGAGGGGAACAAGGTGAAAGTGAGAGGGAGGGAGGAACGGGAGGATACAAGTGATGGGATAACAACTGAGTTATAATCTGAATAAATTAATAAAAAAATATTTTCAAAGAAAGGGGGAACAAAACAAGGACCCTGGAGGAAATGCTGGCAACCATACAGTGACCATAATTACTCTCGATGAGACACTTATTCTAGTAGACATATAAAGAGGTAAAAATACTCCATAAACACTGAACATCAGATGACCCTAGGGAAAGTTACAGGAATCAGCTTAAGACGACTCATGTGCCAAATTGCTTGGTGACAAAGAACCATGAGAAAACACTTCAAAAATGTGAACAAATATAGCTATGAACACACTGAAAAAAACAGCCTTACAAACTTTCAGAATTTTAGACTCACCAAGACAGGAAAGATGTTTTCTTCAAGGCTGCCCAATACAAATAGCCAAAACACTATGAATGTAACAATTATATAATTCTTGATTGTTTCGTGGCTCTTCTTGCTGTAGGCAGTCTATCCTATATATGTTTAATAATATAAATGTATATGTAAAATTTTTAATTAAAAACAATTTAAAAATTTAAATACCAAAAACTTACTCAATCAAAATATCCAAATGAATTACATGAATGTTTTTGTCAAAGAGAAAAAGAAATACTTAAAAACATGTCTACTCTAGAAAACAGGAAAATGGGAACCAAAATTACTTTGCTATTTCCTCTCACCCCATTCCAGAATGGCTACAATGCAGAAAATAAAACAAAGAAATGCTGAAAATAAAAAAAAAAAAAACAAAGCCCAAAAACTTTCTTACAGATATATAATTATGTACATACCTACATTTACTTAAGGTCAAAAATATGGATTTTTTTATTAAAGAGTTTTATGTTAATGAAAAAGAAAAAGATCAAAGAATACTAACTACAAAAATATCCACAAGAGAAAAATTTTAAATGTTACACTGTATGTTCAAACAAAAACTTACAGGAAGTGAAATTAATTATAGATGCAACTATTTCTCGAGCAGTAGGAGCAGAAGCCTGGAATCTACTTTCAGCCTTTTAGACAGTAGAATGAGAAAGTAGAGATTGAGCGTGAGGAGAGGCTCCACACAGACCAGCAACGACCAGCCAGAGAACAAGGAGTCCACCTACTGAAAGGAACTGTTCACTGCGGCAGAGGTGCACAGACATGGATTTTATGCTCCAGAAAGAAATCTTCCAAGCAACACGAAGTCTCAATGTCTCTTTTTTTCAATTAACACCACAATTCTAATAAAAAGCACCGTTGCATGTGCTTCACATACAGAAGGGATTAATAAGATAATAAAACTGGGGAAAAAAGGAAAAGATGTAGGAAGTGAGAGAAAGGAATCGATCCTATGGTTTGCTTGACATTCTGGAAAGGATTTTAGGTGATGCAATTTTTTTTCTAAATATACTTATTTTATTATACATGTATAAAACAAACTACATACAGCAGGGAGAGCCATGTTACAATCATGAATTCTCTAAATGTTACATTCATAGTGGTTTGGCTATTTGTATTTGTCAAGTTTGAGGTAAACATATTTCCTGTCTTGTTAGATCTAAATTTCTGAATGAAATTCGATATCTATCCTATCTCAACTCCTTTATCTTGATCTAAAAAGATCTTATCCCCTAACTAACTAAGTTTGATTGTAAAAAGAAACTATCTGGCCTTCAAAGCCCCTCAGAGACTTGAGAAGGAATAAAACTTAAATTCCTGAGTGAACCAGTAGTGCAGATTAGCAGCTTCCAAAATGAACAAATTGACTGAGACAGTTTAGTGCTGAACAGTCACTCAACACTGTCTATAACGTTGGGCGTTGGAGCCTCATCTTCGGCCTTCTGGCCCAATATCTCTGCCAGATTGATTCACAAGGCAGGAACTACTGAGGACTTGCTTACCCTGTCTTGGCAGAGTGTGGCTGTCAACTCTGCCTGCATCTAAGCTGCCCATTTTTAGGCAGAATTCTGTTTGTGACAGCAATGAGGACATTTTGCCTAGTGGCTGGTTTGACACATTTGAAGCCATCTCCATAAGGAGGGTCTTTGATGCTCATCATCTTCTTTGAGGTTGGCTGGGCGTTGTCAGGAGTTAACTTGTCATGTTGTCAAAGAAACTTTAGGATTATAAAAACATCTTTAAATGCCATATTCTGTTTATCTCGGAGTCTTCTGAAGACCTTATTTAACTATTTTACCTCATATAATGATAGAGTCATATCTGTTTGACTGTGCATTTTTCACTTGTGTTCCATTGGCTAAAGGCATACACAGAAAACAAACAAACAAACAAAACAAACAAAACAAAAACAAAGGTAGGTTTGAGAAGCAGAACTTTTTTCTAGTTCCAGTGGATTGGGGCCTATAAGAGAGCAGAAAAAGGTGGCTTCATATTCGTCATATGAACTCTGCTGACCAACCAACATTCAAGTTTCATACACTTACTCTAATATCATGTACAAAGAAGCCCTTTTAAATGAAAAGCTCTCATGTTGATATGTGATAATCAAATCATAGTTATTTATTGAAATACAAGAACCAAGATGTTTTACCAGACTCTCCCCTAGTTCCCTCATGTCCTTAGTTGGCTACTGTACACCTCACACAGAACAGGCAGAATGAAAACAAAGGAGAAAGATGGTCTGGCCCAAGATTCCTCTGTCATCTCTTGAAAATGCTTCATTTTATTCTGAACCATCAATCAGGAAAAAACCAGTAGGCTGCCAGCCCCTGCTGAAGATGTAGACACCAAATGGCATACATGCTTGCTGTGCCGACACTACTTTTAATGATTCAAACATCTGGAAAACAACGTTTCACAGTGACAATCGCAACTTTAGTGATAAACAATGACCCCGTGCTGTGTACTGTGCATTAGAGGCACAACAGGAACCCCACGCGAAGTGCTGCCCCTGAGTCCATGCCAGAAGAGCTCACTGAACTGCACGGAGACAAGGGCTGAGGGAGCTTGGCAGGACACCTACACTCTACTAATACGTATGTGAATTCCTAAGGAACTCACCTATTAAAAACAAGGAAATCTTGAAATTTGCAGGCAAATGGATGAAACTAGAAAAGATCATCCTGAGTGAGGTAACCCAGATGCAGAAAGACATTCACGGTATATATTCACTTGTAAGTGGGTATTAGCCCAACATAGCTGTCCTGAGAGACTTCATCCAACCCAGGATTGGGACAGATGCTGGACTCTGGGTGGAGAGCTGAGAGTTTTATGAAAGAAGTGGGGATGGAAGCACCCAGAGGGTTCGGGAGCCCCTTAAGGGGCCCTGAAGGCAGGGGGATCTGGACCCTGCGGTGTTGGGGTGGGGACTGCATAAACTGCTGCGTCAACCAAGGCAATGCATGCAGAGAACCTGGACCCTGTTCAGATACAGCGAATGGACAGCTCATTCTCCAGGGTTGTGTGGAGAGCAGGTACTGCCTCTGACATGAACTCTGGTGCCCCCAATTTGACCACTCCCCCTTGGTGGTGAGGCCCAGAAGGCGAAGCAGGCTATCCAGATGAGACCCCATAGGCTGTGGTCATATGGTGGGGAGGAGGTTCTCTTCTGTCAGAGGTCTAGGGGAGGGGAACAGGGCTGAAGAGGGAGGGAGGTGGAACAGGAAGAAACAAGGGAGGGGATAACAACTGGGATGTAATCTGAGTAAATTATAATAAAATAAAAAATTAAAAAGAAAAAAATCACCTATTAACAGTGGTAACACTATAAACTTTTGTGATGTATTAGCAATTTTATATACATACTAGGAAGAGCTTATATAAATATTAAAGAGTTTATGATTAAAGTTTTATAGATCAACTAGAAAAAACAAAACAAAAAAGAAAGAAAAATAAAGACAAGCATAGCAACTACTTTTCTGAACTTTCTGTCATTCCTGTAATGATCGGGTTACATTAGATAAATCAAGAAGGAAAGATCCACTTGGTACAGCTAGTTGGACTATCCTTACAAGCAGGCCAATTTCCTTTTTTCACTGGGCATATAAGCAACATTCCCTCTAAACAGGACTTTTAACATCTCCTTTGGATATCCAAATATGTTTTACAGTGTATTTGTCAGTTTCGTTATGGCTTAGGTTTTGTCACAAAGCAGTGTAAGAATTCAACTGTCTCTCTAACTACTAAAAGTGGCAGCACAGCACTATTTTTCTAGTTTTACAAGTCTAGTATACTCACTAGTTCCAACTCTTGAGCAACTCACTAAAGTCCATTTTCCAATGCTTCACTACCTTGTCTTCCTAACATATTTGACAACAAGGTATACAAGACTGCTGAGCCATAATTTACAAATATTATCAAATGACTAGAAAACAAGGAAAAAAGATGTGTCACATGTCACAGAAATGCATATATGTATATAATATATAATGTGAAAATATATAGTTAATGTTAACAATGGTCATTTATTTGGAATAATTCTTCTTCAGTTTTTTCCTATAGTTATTATTCAGTATTTCCTGATTAATTTAGCCTGTATTACTTTTATAAGGAAAATGATTTTTGCAAAGGATTAAATGCCAGCACCACAGACAGTAGAGAAGTTCCCTACACATCCATACCTTACAACCAGTAAGCCCTGATACAGGAGGAACAGATGCAAAAATAATCCTTCAGAAAGTAGAATCTATAGTAAGATTTATGTCACCTTGGTACATCTGAACAGAAAACTAAGTCCAGGCCTTCCTTAGTATTTGTCCTATGTTTATAATCCCAAACATTTAGCTTCTGTTCTACCAGAGAATACCTGATAAATGCTAGATCTGGTCAAGTGGCTGACAATTAAAATAAATGTAACTATGGTAACACTTTTATTGCCCGGTCCAAGACAAAAGATGCTGCACTAAGATAGATTCTCAAGAATATAAAGGATGCTTTGTTCATTCATTTCTTAACTATTCCCATATGCCTATGTGTATGTTTCCTAAGCTAGGCCATTTTAGATTTTTAATATACAAAAGGAGAAAATGAAGACAACTGGACATTGTCTCTTCCCATAGGTCCTGGATATCAGATGTAGCCACCAGGTAAAATCATAAAGAAAAGCAGGATGCATGTTACTTTCACCAGGATAATCTGTGAAGTCTGACAGGCTGATTATTAAACAAAGAGACAAATGTTGGAAGCAGAAGAATGGTCATATTCCAGATAAATTTCTAAAGTTATGGACAAACAATTTGTTTATGTGAGGTGTGAGATCAAGAATGATAATGTGTGTCATGCCACTTTATTTACTGATTGACTGACTGATTTTAATTTGAGTAATTAAATGTTAGCAGCTAAAAGAATAGAACACTATAGGGAAACATTTAATGGTAATAACAAATAACTTGAGTTTAAATATAAACAGATAAGTGCAAAGTATTTGAAGATCAAGGGAAGATTCAGATCAGGTACAGGAGCTAGGAAGACATCACCATACAGATGGTAACTAAAAGATCACAAGATGAATTAGCAGAAAAAAATAGAAGAGGTCAAAAGATGGTTCTAATATCTCCACATTTTTTTTAGTTTAGAAGATGATCCAGCAGAAAGGAATAAAAAAGGAGTGGTACAGAGATGAATGAGAAACTAAGGGAAGATACTAATTCACCTGAATATGCTGCACCATTAATAATAAATAATAAAGTGAATAAGACACATTTCATATCACACATGTCTAAAGTCATAATGTCCTGGCTGACTTCAGAGCCTTGGCCAAAAATACAATCTTAGATTCTATTTGCTCTCCTTTTGAAATCTGGAGCTGACATGGAATACAATGCAATGCTGTATCACTGGTTAGTCCATTTGGCTTTTGACCCAGTCTTGCTTCTTTACCTTTTCTTTAAGCCAGTGTCACTGGTGAGTGATAGATCATTTCAGCACAGTCTGAAAAAACTACAAATTTTCCAGGGTAGCAGCTCTTACAAGCTTAGCTTCTGTAAACAATGTATATCAAAATCAAACTGCAAGCATGCCACTGTGATGCAGGAAAGAGAAAGTTAGCATATTTTTTTATGTTATCATTCTACGTAAAGGATGTCTTACATATGTACATTTCCTTACTCTTTTGCCCTTTTTAGTTAAATGCATTTTTAGCTATCATTATGTGTCTTTCTGGGGGAAAAGTAAATCCAAAGAACCAAGATCCAGTAAAACCCTCAATGTTCTAATGAACAGCTACTTCACATATCAATACCATAGGGAAAACTCATCTTTCCCAAGAAAAGTCAAGCACAACAGCCTGTACATATTCCTAACGCTGATATTAACTACATAGTCTGTAACACATTTAACAAAGAAGAGTTTGTTGCTTTGGTCACAATACAGAAACTGAAGCCCATGTAAACATAGATTTTTGCCTCCTGTGGGGAGTGGCCACCAGCTTTGGGTATTTGGAAAGAAATCTTCTAAATATTTGACTTTAATTCCACTCTAGTTTTTCACCTAACATAAGCATCCAATTATATAAATAAAAAAAAGGAGAAGGTTCCCTATAAAGGGATAAAATAAAAGTAGCCCTACATATTTGTAAAATCACATTTGTAATGGGTCATTACAACACAACCATTATTAGAGTGCTTTGCTGCTATAAAAATCATCTTCAGGGTCAAATAAAGCTAGATGGCATCTATATAGTTAAATAGTTTTCTCAGGTGAAGGTGATCTAAGATACTTAACTCGGTAAAAGCACAGTGCAGATCTCTTATGAAGAATATAGACTATTTTATGGCTTTTTCCTATTTACTGGCTATAAACTTCATTTTATAGGATGAGTGTTTCCTAGAAAATGTTTTGAAAACATGTAACCTCCACTGTTCTAGCCAGATGAATTCTCTCTACCTTTATACAAAACTCTACTTATACTTTGTGGTAGAACTTTTTTCTGTTTATAAAATATTTACTTGTATTAGTTTGTGAACTCTAAGAAGAGAAATTTCTCCTTTAAATTTCTTTATTCTTCGCCTAAATCCAGGTACAGAACCAGGAACAAAAAAAAAAAGGAAAACACTGGAAAATGCACTGAAGCCACAGCGCTGAATTAAATATTAAATTGACACATGTTTTGTTAATATGGCCCATCATCATCAGAATGATGAGCTCAGGCAAGCAAGATTGGCTCTTACAGCAGCTTCAGCATGGATGATGGAATGAAATGAAATCTCAGAGTGCTGAAGTCTGCTAGAGTTTATATTTGGACAAGAAGGAATCTAGCAAGAACCTTTGAATAAAGTTAAAGATGTGGAATTTTAAAAAAAGGTGGTGATGACACAAAGAAAGATGTACAACTTAAAAATGCTAGCTATGCTTTTTAAAATAAAAATTAAGGCAGCAAAATAAAATAAAATAAAATAAAGGCAGCAAACTCTCTCTGTCATTTTCTCATTTTGAAAACTGCTAAACTGCATGTTCCTGTCACTCCGATAATTAATTTTATTCCTTTTCAAATCTCTGATGGGGTTGAAGACCAGATAGTTTAGTTTTACAATTAAGCTTAGTTGTTTTGGGGTTAAGATATTTTTAGGTTTAGATAGATGTTTTAAGTTGATAGAGATGAGATATGATATATATTAATTTACATTCAGAACTTTAGAAGCACCAACATAGAAAAGCTGTTTTCTTCAAGGATGCCAAATACAAATAGCCAAAACACAATGAATGTAATATTTATATAATTCCTGATTGTTTCATGGTTCTTCTTGCTGTAGGTAGTGTATTGTGTATATGTGTAGTAATAATAATAATATACATATATATAAAAGAAAAATAACAAAAAAAAATTAAGCCAAGCACAGTATTACATGCCTATAATCCCACATGTTGGAACTGGTGGCAAAAGAATTACAAATCAAAGGCAGAGCAAGATTATGGAACAAAATAAAAATTAAAAATAAAAGAGCTCAATTTCCTTTTACAGAATGAATCAAGTAGCATTTAGCTAACAATATGAGTGGCTGGTGAAGACAGGAGTGAAGCAACTCCCCCCAAACTGTAGTCTGTGCCAAAGCTATTCGCTACCCTCCAGATTTTGACAATAAGACCCTATCAATGAAACACCAGATACTTATGTAATGAAACATGGAGAAATCTAGCTGATACTCAACTGCAAGCTGTCTCTCTACTAGCTAGGAGTTATAGTGCTGGAAGGTGCTATACATGATATCTGAGGAGGAAAATAATCATCAGTCTCACCTAGCTCTGAGCATTATAACCTACATAAACAGCCAACCTAGCAAGCTATGCCTACTAGTGCAATGGTGCAACAGAGGTATAAATGCTATGGGAATAACCAACTTTTTAAAAAATGTAAGGCCTACTCCATGAGATGGAACCCTTACGTATCACTATCAATGAGGCAAAGAACTCCAGGCTAGGTCATGGGCCTTAAGGGAAAACCCAGTATTATTACTCTGCTAAAAGAATGTAGTGATAAAATGATTCCTAAAGACATGTTGCTATTCCTATACACCAGTACTCTGTTCAACACTCATCAGAAAAGCTTTGATTAGTAGATGGTCATTAATACAGAAAGCCACAACATGTCAACATGCAAAGAATTAGAGACTTTCAGCTCTAAATGGGATCTCTTTATCACAACACTCTCCTCAAGGTGCAGAGAAATATGCAGAAGAGAACATGAAAAGATTTTTAAGAGCAAGAGGTTGCGAATGATTTAAAAGAAAACAGAATTTCTTCAACAAATGAGCATATAAATGCACAGACTGTGACAACATGCACATGACATGCAAAACTCAAGCCAGTCAGAATCCTACGATTGAAGAGAGAAGGTGGACACAAAGTCCCACCACTAGACAAGAATCTATTGCCACTAGGTTGCTGTTCAGTGAGGGACAATGACACTTCGATAGATTGACACTTGGTATACTGACTACACTACAGAGCAGGCCCCACACCCAGAAGCAGACAATACAAATTAGACTCCTTTTTAAATTTGTTTTGTATCCGGCTTTTCTCTTATTAGAGAGAGAAAACATGAAATTAGGTGGTGGGTGGTGAGGTGGAGAAGTGTGTGGAAGGAGTTCAGGGAAGAGAAGGAATAGGATCAAAATATATTGTATGAAATTTTAAAAATGAAGAGACAAATAATTGTACATGTTAATAAATTAATTTAAATAAGTTTGCATTTTATTGTACTTGTCACTTTAGCACATACCTACAATAACTAAAAGTCAATGTAAATATATATGTGTATATATATATATATATATATATTACATATTTTAAGGTTCCTCAAATTGTATAAGCTTCAGGCAGTATGAAATGTTTATCGCAATGAAGGAAACACTATTAATTAAAATTCACTTAACTAGAAAATAATTACATTTCAACTTGAAATAGAGCTGACTGTTCTCAAAGCATTTTCTCCCAATATCACCATCACTAACAATTAAAAATCAGTGACAATTAATTTATATCATTCTAAGAATAAATTAAGAGGAAAGAAAGCTCAGTAAGGCCTCTAGAGGAGGCAGCAAGTATACCAAAAAGCACTTAGACTTATCTAAAACCAAAACATTTAAACTCATTCTGTAGACTTGTGCCACTGATCTGCTATAGGTTTAATAAATAAAAAGACTATTTATTAAGTAGCTATACATATAATCTTTCTTGTCCTTATCATTTCCTTTCTTGAAATTTGATTGTGGTTTCCCACGTGGCATGGATATGAGACAATCTTATGAGATGAAGGAAAACCTAGTATATATTGTTTCGTTCACAGAAATTTATCTCCAAGACATCAACCTACTTTTATTTTTAGATGCTTTTGATTATTGTGATGGTTGTACTGTGAGTAAATGTACATGGTGGTAATTTCATGGCTAACATACTAGATAAATGCAATAAATAATTAAAGCTAGAGTTACGCATTCTAATAAGTTTATTGGACTGCCTCCTAAAACAATTAACAGTAATGTAGAATGCCTACAGCAGGCAGATAGGAAAGCAGATCATACAAGAGATCATTTTTGTAAGACTCACAGCTGCTCTGCTATTAAAGCTAGTGGGAAACTCTTCCTCTAGAGACTATTTTCCTGGTTCATTTCATAGCATTTAGCACTGAAAAACATAAATGAATTGAAAGAAAGAAGGGGAAGGCAAGAAACAGAAACCTTTTCACAGGGTTCCACAAACGGGCTAAACCTCCACACACCTCACGCAGTTTGGAGCAACCTGCATGGTATATATAATTCTGCTATGACTAGCAATAGGCACCCTTTGCTATTATTAATGCAATTCAGCTGATATGAACAGACAAAATTGAAAGAGGAGGAGACTGTGCTTTATCATCTGTAGCAGAATTTCAATTTTCTCTTTCAAGTACAGTTGAATGCATTTTCTTTGCAACCCAAAGACAGAAGATCTTGATTACTGTTGCAAGAATAATCTTAGTCTTTGTGTAAAGATAGGGAAAATAAATAGTTTTTCTGAATGATGTGTCATCTTGTGAACTTACAAAGCAAGATATATTTTTGGAGGTAAGGAAATTAAATTAGGGTAAATGGTAGACCCATTAAAATGACAACTGAAGGCTTATTTTATAGTCCACGGCCGGCTTCCCAATTGTCCTCTATTTTTGCTTCACCTCAGGGGCACAGACAACTGAACCAGAAACAAACAGGGTCAAGACAGGGGCAACTGTCTGGGAATACAGGTCACTCAGGCTGTAGGCCTTGTCATGAATTGTTAGCTGTGTTTTCAAATTAAGTTCCTGTTTCCCTTCTCCCTGGCTACCACAACTGTTTCAGATCCTTACACACACAAAGAGACAGACAGACAGACAGATACAACACAATGTGGTAAAGTAGAGGAGGAGGATCCAGAGGCAGAGAAGAACAGGAAGGGAGGGAAGAAGGAAGGGAGGGACTGAGGAGGGGAGGGAGGGAGGGAGGGAGGGAGGGGGAGAGAAAATAACATCATACCTCAGGTTTTTTTTCCCCACTTTTATCAACATAATAAGGACCAACTCTATACACTGGATCAGCTGCAGTCATTCTATGTAACAGAATAATTGTCATATGTGCTTCTGAGTATTAGTCTTTAAGTCACTTTAATTTATCCCCATTGAACAGAAAACACAGGGTTCTGTTAAGAAATGGCAGTTCACTGCACCTAGCCGAATCAGGAGACACCAGGACACACACCTAACCCATATACTCTCATGTATCTCTCAAATAATCCCTATGGATACCAACTCAACATCGCTCTCTCATCATCACCTTTACTGCTTAAATTAAGTGGTTCAGTCCCAAAGTATCTGACAAAAATACCTCCTAACAAGTGACCATGTTAAAAGTGTGTATTTGCATGGACAACAGGCTCGGGAATCTCAAGTACACACTCACCTCTCTCTGGGAACACTACAAACTAGAGTAGAGTTCCTACACTTCATTTGCTTTCAACTCACATAAAAAATTAATATTGCTAAGCACATTAATTTTACAATAGTATTGCTTCAGCTTCCTTAACTGTGCTCCCATGATCTTTCCACCTTGTTTCTTTTAAACCTGTATGACCCTTCTCAAAACTCTATCCTTTTTGGCCTTGTACTTAAAGGCTGTTCTCACTCTCATGACTACTCAATTGGTGAAGTCGAAAACATTATCTTGTGGCCAACATCTCAATACCTTAGGTTCACTAAGTAGAAAAAAAAACTTTGTCCCAAATATAGTCATTGCCCTAAAGCCAAATAAGCATTAAGATTAATTTTACAATTTCTCTTCCAAATTTGTATTACTTTCTCTAATCAAGAAGTTGTTCCTAAATTACCTCATTTGATCTACTCATAAATTAAGTCTATAAAAATGAGTATTCCTTTGAAATCTCTGTTCAAAAAGCCAAAATTACATTACATGTTCTCATCGTTTCCTGTTTGTATTATTCCAGTATTTCTCTAAGTGCTCTTCCTGACTACTGTCTCTCCACATTCAATTTACCCTGTATTTATTTTTCTAAAGTGTTGGTTTTTTATTCCTTTATTTCTCTATTTGAAAACTGTACTAATCTCACATTGCAACAGTAACGAGTATCAAAACTCTTTGGTGTAACCTGCTACATTCATTTCTCCGCGGTACACCCTCTGTTCTCTGCTCTATAGATTCAATTGCTGATTAACTCAAAGGCTTTCCCTCACATTACTTCATGCACATCAGTCAACTCTTTCTCTCTAGATGGTGAAGAGTCAACTAGCACATGTTCAAGAAATGGAACCATCAACTCAGGTATTTTTCAAAAGGGAGCTATTCAAATACACAAAAATATATTCATATAGCAAAGTATTACTATCTAACTTAAAAAGCACGGGATGATCTCCAGACAAGTATGAATCTATGTTCACAAAATGCAGTTAGCTTTTCCAAAAAGGGCACAGAACAGTATAAACAATTCATTATGTAAAAAGGGAAAGCAATTAGGAATATATGCTCATATTTATGCATATTTATGTTTAAAAACATGACCCAGAGATAAAGAAGAGCCTCCAGGGCACTTGACCTGTATAGTTCTGATTCAGGAGCTCACACTGCTTTGGTTTGTTTCTGTCATTTGCAAATTTAATCTTAAGCCTATATTTAAAGTAACTAAAATAATTCTTAGTGCAGAAAGCTTAAGTGATATATCATAATGAGTTAACACTGAACAAAAGTATATATAGACATCATTAGGTATTTACTTATTATATGTTTTCCTTTTTTAAAAAAATGTGAGGGAGTAAATGAAGGATACAGGGGATGGGAATGGGTTGAGACACAAAAAGATTTACCAAGCTATATACTTTTAGATCACTTTTGAGTTTGAAAGTCTTGGATTCATGAATCAAGATCAACAAAATAATATGTAAATTTAGAACTATCTCTCCACCCATTACTTCAAATATAAGATAGTCCTCAATCCTAAAACAGCATTCCATAAAAAATTAAAAGCAAAAGAAAAGGGACATGGAAGTAGTTTTGTTTTGAGTCTCACCAGGATGCAGTTCAGTTTATATGTGCATCATACAGGCCAGGGCATGCCTATCACTGTCTTAGTTTTTCTGTTATGTTTTCATAACATCTAAGAAGAAAATAGATTTGTGGCCAGTAGAGATGTAATCTGTAATCTGAGCTATACCTGTCTTTCAGAAAAGTTTAAGAGTTTACCATCAAATTACCAGATTTGAATTAAAGAACATTTTCATTTCATCCTAAAATGTGTTAAATTTTTCTTTGTGCCATCATAGTTTCTGGTGTTGTTTGGGTGCTACTGGAACTAGACTTTAACTAAATAAATGAGCCTATCTCTAGTAGACAGACAGCCCACATCATGGTGGCGAGAATCCCTACCCTGGTGAAGTGTGCCTTTTAGGGAAGGCCATAGTGTAACCTGCAGAACTACTGTAAACAGACTCCTGACCGAGAGCTGTAATTGATGCCTCTGAAGCCTGTTCCCCTAGGTGTCCAGTGAGAATCAGTTTCTCTTTCCTGCGTTCCATCAGGCATTGCCGTTCATCGCCGCGTTGCTCACACTTGAACACCACTCTTTACTACTACCACAGACTGTGAGGAGGGTGAGACAAGAGACGCATTTATTATATACTCTTTAATAGGCAACGCTAAGCACTTCTAACTGCAGACCCTACCTATGACTCCTCGGGCTTTCACAGAACCCATTTCTTTATTTCCTCAGCTATCTCAATTGTTTTACAATTAAAATATTCTGGTTTTTTTTTTTTAATAAAAAAAACGACTTGTCAAATATATGGAAGCATTTTTAATGTTTCCTTAGATGGCTTTCTGAAATTTCTTTTTACCTAAGTACTGCCAACTCAGGTTGATTGGGGATCAGTCTTGTTTCAACCAAGTAGCCACTGAGCACTGCGCGCTTCCTAACACTCTGCTGTATACCTTTGGATCCCACTTGAAGCCAGTTCCCTCTTGAAGATATTTACATCAGATCTCACTTTTAGGTCATTTCTGTAAAACTTTTATTTTGTTCCTAAAGAAAAAGAATCTTCCCCCAGCTTGCATATGTACTGTTTATGTTCTTCCATTGTTGTAAATTAACACTACAGTACAAATTTTAAACTATTTTAGGATACCCAAATCCTATGAAAAATTTACTTGCTTTCATAATCACAGGTTTTGTAATAATTTTAACCACCTGTTTCTCTTCAAAATTTGTTAACATATACTGTACTCTTTTTACACAAATGGTGCTCATTCCTTATAAAAACTGACTTCATAATTCCAGCTTCATAATTACATATCTTTATGCAGTTCCTGTGGTAGAGTAAGTTTAGATTTCGTTCATCAAAATTACTGTCTGAGTACACAAAATTATCAAATAGAAAGCCAACTGAAGATTAAGAGCTTCAGGCAACTTTAAAACCTGTATACAAGTCCTGTATGTCCAAGGTTTGTATTTCTGTAATTCTCTCTCTTACGTGAGTAAGAGACAAAATAACAGGAAAATACAACAGAAGCCGCGTCTACTTTCTATGCCACCTGCTTATGCCTCACACTGTGTAGTTGCATGTTGCAAAACAAACAAACAAAAAACATCTTTGAGTTCTAAACTGCTTCCATACAAAAATAAATATACCATCACATCTTTGTCCCATACTAAGTTACTTTAAAAACTTGTGCTGCTGTGCCTCTCAAAGCTCTCTAGCCCTTTTCAGAGACCAAGGCATCCAAATTTGCCTCTACAGAAAACACCATTAACTTCTAAAAAACATCCGCTCTTCAAAGAACAGAAAACAGCTTGTCACCCGGTGCCTGACTCACCACCTCCCGCCTTAACTGAGGCTGGGCGTGGCAGGGCCAGCCTGGACCACAGTGAAAGGAACAGGCAGGCTGTCTCTAGAAACAAAAATGGCCATCCCGACTCACTTTGCAGTACTGAATTTCCCTTCCGCTCTCACTCTGTGTGCTAAGATGTTGGGCTGTGAGGGAAATCCAACACAAAGGTCTCTTTCTCCTCTGGGAAAAACAAAAGAAGGGGTCGACCTAGTGTTAACAGAGATGATCTCTGCGAACGACTGATAAAACTGAATCCCCAAACAGGACTTACCCGCGACCACACAGGAACAAGGCAAAAGATGGCGCCGAGGCGAATCCAGTACCTGTCAATCTCACTTCGGAGACTGAGGCACTTCCTGTGGCAGCTCCCGCCCTGTCGGAAAGAAAGGGGGCGTGTCACACATGACGATTGCAAATTGACCAATCAAATGACTTCATTACCTCCACAGGAAAAGACAAGGAAATTGACATTAAGACTGGCCTCCTGTATACTGAAAACAAACAAACCAAACATGAAGATATGCATCCTGACACTCCATTGCACCATTTCTCTAGTTGGCATTCTTCCCTTCCAAACCAAGCCTAGGTGCTTTCTCTCAATTATATTTTTATTCCAATTAGTTACGAGGGAGTTTTGAGATTGATTTGTAACTTCAAAGGCAAATCAAAGCTCCTTATAGCTATCTGACCTCTCCTATTTCAAGATGCTTATAATGGTGATAAAATAATCTTATCACCAAGAGGGGACTTTTGAAACAGAAAGTGGCAATATAATTATTTAGAATTCTAGGAGTTAAAGATTTGAGGATGTGATTTTGATGAACCAATAAATAGTATAGCTAACTCAAAGTTGATTTTGCAAACAAAATTATTTCTAAACACTAAAATAATAAAGGCATATTGTATGACTTATACTAAAGACAAAAGTTCTCAAAATCTCTATGTACAAAATATAAATTCAAAATAACATTAAAAATTATTGTCATGTGTTGATGTATTTTAACTAATATATCAACATTAATGTCTTAATATTATCATTAATATTTTCTGAAAACATATTTTGATATGATGTTATGTTTTTTAAACTCTCAAAATTACCTCATGTGATGGTTTGGATGAGAATGGCCCCCGTAGACTGGATACTCTAAAGACTTGGTCCTCAGTTGGTGGGACCATTTGTGAAGCTTTAGGAGGAATGGCCTTATTAGAGGAGGTGTGGCCTTCTCGGTGGAGGTGTGGCCTTCTCGGTGGAGGTGTGGCCTTCTCGGTGGAGGTGTGGCCTTGTTGTAGGAGGTGTGGCTTTCTTGGTGGAAGTGTGGCCTTGTTGGAGGAGGCTGGTCAAAGGAGGTTTCAGGTTTCAAATCACAAGCCATCCCTGCCCCATTTCCCATTCCTATTCTCTGCCTCTTACCTGGCCATCAGTAGTTACTGCTCCAGCATCATTCCTATCTATTGCTACTGTTCCTGTCATGACAGTTAAGAACTCTAACCCTCTGAAACTGTAAGCCCCAATTTAAACATTTATAAGTTTCAGTGGCTATGGTGCTTTATTATGGTAATAGAAAAGTAACTGAAAAAACTTCGCTCTTCTTGAATTGCTTTTAGTCTTGTGTCACTCAGAGATTCACTAGTGTGACTCAAGTATTAATTTTCGTAAAATATAGACTGTACAAATAAATAATAAAAATAAAAGAAACTGTCCAGGACCAGAAAGTTTTCTAGGTAAAGTCTCAGCTATTGTTAGTCCAAGGATTTTAAAGGCAAAAATCACAAGATAACATGTATTTTGCATATGTGTAGGCAGAGCCTAATTTTAACATGTGTCTTGCAGTTTTCCTAGTCATCTTTTTCAGCAGAGTAAGCAAATTTGAATACAAAAGCAGAAACAGCAGTCAGTCTTATGACCTATTATCTTTCTAGAAGAGCAAATTTCACAAGCACAGTCAGTTTGAGAATAGCCTTTAACTTCTGGAACAGAGGAAAATGGGCAGACAGGTTAGCCTGTACTAGTTAAGGACTTATAGACTAGAGGCTTATTTTTTCCTTTTTTTTTTTTTAAGCATAGTAACTCTAAACTTTAAATGTAATATTCGCCATCACAAAATATGAATTTTATAGTTGATATACATGATCTTGTTTACATCATCATTTTAATTTGCATTGTAAATGACACTATATTTTAAAATATGTAATGTTCAGTATCATGATAACTTTCCCTATATTCAGAGTACTTATCGTCAGAAATACTTA
The DNA here is from genome assembly GCA_907169655.1 of Acomys percivali. NCBI lineage: Eukaryota > Metazoa > Chordata > Mammalia > Rodentia > Muridae > Acomys > Acomys percivali. Next base: position 691,717 of record OU015747.1, on the reverse strand, counting down.
TAAATAAACTTTTCATTATTCACAATACACTTGAAGACGTCCTCTAGTGTAGTAAATTGAACAAAACCACATGTGAAACTACTAATGTATATAGTTTTATATTTTTTTATGTATCATCTAAGTAAGAATATAAGGAGAAGGAGAACTCCTATAGCTGACAATAACACAACAATCGAGATGGAGGTCCTACAAGGTCTATCCAGATGGCTCAGGAGTAGAGTGCTAGCCCACTCTTCTAAGTCACTGAGTTTGTTTCCCACTACAACATAATGACACACAGCTATGCAGTCTCATGACTGTAATCCTAGCAATCTGGAAACTAAGGCAAAAGGATTAGCCCCTAGTTTCTCACAAGCCTTGGCTATATATTGTCATTCAAATGAACTAGGATACAGGATGATGCTCTGTCTCCATGTGGGAGAAGGAAAAAGATGAAAAATAAATGAACTCACAAATTTCGGGATTTCCTTGCTTTTAATAGCTGAGTAGTATTCCATAGTGTAAATGTACCACAGTTTCTTTATCCATTCTTCTAATGAAGGACACTTAGGCTGTTTCCAGGTTCTGGCTATTATGAGTAAGGCTGCTATGAACATGGTTGAGCAAATGTTCTTGTTGTGTGCTGGGGCATCTTCTGAGTATATTCCAAGGAGTGGAATATCTGGGTCTTGAGGAAGCCTTATTCCCAGTTTTCTGAGATAGCACCAGATAGATTTCCAAAGTGGCTGTACTAGTTTGCATTCCCACCAGCAATGAAAGAGTGTTCCTCTTTCTCCACATCCTTGCCAGCATGTGGTATTGCTTGATTTTTTTTTTATCTTAGCCATTCTGATAGGTGTAAGCTAGAAAGGATCATAATGAGTGAGTTAATCCAAAAGCAGAAAGACTCAAATGGTATATACTCACTTATAATGGGACACTAGCCCAGGGAGTATGTCCCATGAAAGTCTTCACTTAACAGAAAAGTGTGATAGCCATGAGGACATCCTATTGGGACTCTAGGTGAGAGAAGGATGGGAGAATGGGGAAATAGAAGTATCCAGAGGGTCCTAGAAACCTACAAGAAGAACATTATGATAGACAGATCTGGGCCCAGGGGTTCTGCTCAAACTAAGGCACTAGCCAAGGACAATACAGGCGGTAAAATTTAAACCCCTACCCTGATCTAGCCCATGGACAGGACAGTCTCCACATTTGAGTGGAGAGTGGGATATGACTTTCTCAAGTACTCTGGTGCCTCACATTTGACTATGTCCCCTGGAGGGAGAGACCTAGTGGCACTCAGAGGAAGGACAGCAGGTCACCTAGAAGAGACTTGATACCCTATGAGGAACAGTCATAGGGGAGGGGAATAAGGGGAAAATGGGAGGGAGAGGAGAATGGGAGGATACAAGGGATGGGATAACCATAAAGATGTAACAAGAATAAATTAATAAATAATAAAAATTTAAAAAATAAAATAAAATAAAATTTTTAAAAAAAGGAGAAAAAGGAAATGCATGTGGACTCTGGGGGGGGGGGTCTGAAATTTAAAAATGTCTTCCATTTTGCTAGTTTCTTGTCTTCAGTCCCATCTTTCTTAGATAGATAGATAGATAGATAGATAGATAGATAGATAGATGGCACAAGATAGCACAAGAAACTCAACTTTCTCACTGTTTCTTTTGAACATTATCCTGTAGTATCATGGTGATTTCACAATAACACCATGATAGGTGGGGATGGTGATCTGCACTCTGTGCATTCTACACACTAATTTTCAAAACTCTTGAAACAAGCCTTATCAGTAATATCATTTGTAAATTTTTGAGATCACATTGCTACTGAAAAGTTTTACAGAAAAGTTAAAAGGTGTTTTACTAAGCAATAAGCTGTTTGCAGTTATGCAGTGAGTCATAGAATCTCTCTTTCAGTGACATTTGTTCTGTGTGCAGTTGTGAGAGTAGCTGCAGTCAGCCTCAACTTTCCAGGAAGATTTTGTGTGCTTTAAATTTATTGTGTTCCGCCAAGCCAAGCTATTACCATATTGTGACTCAAAGGACGCTGTTTGTCAATAGGCTGCACCTTGACCAGGCTGGGGTTAAATGCTACCCTACCTGGACAGTAAGGTTAGGAACTGTGGTATTTTGACCACACTGTAACTCTATAGTTATAGCTAGACAAAAAGAAAATAAACAATATATATCATTTGGAGGACATTTGGTAAACTAATATCTTAGTCAAGAAGGAGTTCGAATATAAAATTATGTAGATAGTCTATCACCTGCAAAATGCATTCACCATAGGGTGCTCCACTCTCCTACAAAATGGCCAGGTTTACTATATTACCTTATACTCTCCTGGGGCATGAAAATCCATGCAGTTTGTAAATCACTACTTTTTGCTTCTTGTTAAGTTTTCACTTTTAAAACCAGTGGTTCAGAAGTTATTTGACAGTTTTGAATTCCATTTATTCAGAGCACCCTATATTATAAACTAAGTTTGTAAATTCTGCCTAAGCAACTCTTTTCAGATTTGGGATATTTCAAATCTCACTTTACAGCTGCTCACTTGCCTACACAACTCCAAGTCTAGAGTTTATTGACTAAGCAAAGGCAGATAAGGGAACCTGTCTATCAGCAGGGAAGGTGTCCTACCCCAGGGTCACTGCTTTACAGTTCAGGGTACCCTTGATTCCCACTGAGCTGCTGAATAACTAAGCCTCAAGTAATAAGTGTCTATGCTCAGATTTTTACTGGAACTAGATAACTTCAAGTTTTAACCAGCCTGCTTAGAGAAATATCTGTAGAATGAATCTCTTGCAGTTTTTATTCATATGTTACAAGTATGGACATGTTACATTCATCTCCTATAAGGGTTATTGAAGGATATATGGTTCTTCTATATATCTTTGGATTGATAATTTGAGTACTAAGTAGTGTATACACCTCACAATATATACACAAAAGAGAAACAATAGCCTAGGGTTTTGTTTCAGAAGCTTTAATTCTGTATTAATTATAAGATTAATTATTCAAATGTCATTTTAATACCTCTATGTTAAAGACAGTATGATAGAATCTAAATTTGATAGAAATATGTCAACTTCCAAAAAGAGGTGAAATGACAACATTCACTAGATAGACTGCTGAACTGTGTCAGTATATGAAAATTAAAGATACCTGTAATCCTTAAGCTTATGTTTCATTGAGGTCAGATCTGTATCTCCATTCTGAGACTTCCACGCCATGAGAAAAAGAGACTCCAAGTAAGAACCTCCAGATTAGCTCAAAGACCAATGATGAAAACGCCATTCTGTTTTAAAATGTTAAATGTTAAGTTCTAATGAAGTTTACTAAGCTGCAAAAGATACCCAGAATAATGGTCAGCATTCACGGAGCACACCTTTGTGCACATCCTTTTAAAAGCAAACTCCTAGACAGTTATATGGTAAATTTCAAAATCATTTCAGATGAGCGATGATCATTATTTTTATTGATGAAGAAACTAGTCAGTGGTAAAATTATAGGATATACCAAAACCACATAGTGATAAATATTATGAATCTCAAGACCTTAGAACAGTGCTACAACGTGCCCTTATGTAGTAACTAAGGCACTCTATTGCTGTCTTACAAAGTCAAATTGGAATATTTATAGTATTGTTTGTTTTTCAATATGTTTAATTGTTTTTCTAACATTGAGTTAACTCACTAAAAATATTTTCATCCTTATATATCATATAAAATATCATATATATGTGTATATAACACGAATACACTGTAAAAAACTGAAAGTAAAATATTATTAATATAAAAATCACCTGAAATGAAATATGTAACTATATGGTAGAAATGTTCAAATACAATTAAGTGAAAACTATAATAGCGAATATTGACATCACAGGCATGTAAGTAGTTGTTTACACAGCTCAGACTTGTCACTACTTGGAAAGAAGAAATTCAAAATCTTCTAACTAAAATGAGTTGCATGTATAATACCTCATCTCGATACAATATTATAAACATAAGTGTCTGAAACGATGACATTGTGAAATTGAAAGTAAAATAAAATACCAAATTGACATGTAATCTGCTCTTGAAATGTTTGTAATCAAGAGGTGTTAAGAATCTATCCAAAGGAAGGCATGATAATGCAAGGAATGCAACAAATCATTATTTAAAACTGAAATGCCAATTTTGCCTTTTTATGCCTTAACCTCAGAGTGGTTTTGCCCTTTATTTTTATTTTCACATATTCAGTTTTTGTCCATTCACTTCTTCTTATACAGTAATAAAAAGCTCCATTTGTATTCACAGGAAAACATTTCTTACCAACCAGATATCAAGTAGGTTAAGTGACTGGGTTTACACTTATGCCCGTGAATCTAACAACAACAACAAGTAAAAGTCTCTCAATCAGAAATAATTTACTAATGTTCTCAGGAGCACCAGAAGAGATGTCTATACTTTCTGTGCATGTAACTACTCATTAAAAATGATTTTTATTATTTAAGTTCAGGATGCTTCTAAGTCAATGCATGATTAACGTTAAAGGTGCACAAATTCATTGGTACACTCAACTGACAAATATAAATTCTTCATGGTATTAAGGACAGGAATCTTCCCCAAGATGCTAGAATGAAATGAATTATTTTATTTCTGTATCCTCTCACCAAATGACTGGGGATGAAACAATAAAAAGAGACAAATATATATTATTTGTCTTCTCAAAACTTTAAAAGCTTATGTCAGTTTTTATTATGCACATTTCAACATCTGTCAAAATTTCAATAACTATATTAACTACCATTAAAGAGCCATTATAACATTTTATAGCAAATCATAAAAAATATTGTTTAGTGATAGTACACAGTTTCAAATAAGTAATTAGATTTTTTGATTTTTTTATATAATTAAGTATAATTATTAAGATGTACCATGAAAAGAATGATGATGCTCACATAGCATAGGTCAGTTTTACAATTTATCAGACATTTCATCAAAATTTTACTGATAAAACATACTGAATGATATTTATGAGTATATTAATTAAAATATTTTAAAAGATGTTTGGGTAACAGACCCTAGCAAATAAATAAAAGTTTGTGATTTCCTTTTGCTGAAGTCACTTATCATCCTGATCCTGAACTCATCCTGAATTCAAATTATCAAGTTTAGAACGTAGCTATGCTATAATCTTGTTTGTCATAAAAAATTGGTATGTTGGCTTTAATCTTAATCTACTGACATTAATATTGGCATTAAATTTCTGAGATAAAGATGTGAACTTCAGGCTGAAGAAACTGTCTCCCCAACATTCATTGATATATAGAACTTTATGAATATAAAAAATATATATATAGTAACATATAAACATGAAAGGTCACATAAAAAACACATGACAGGAAGAAATTGTCAAAGTAAATTTCCCTAGATGTAGTCACAGGTGTTCTCAGCAAAGACATGCACAAAGCTTCCAGCAACACAGAAGCAGGCAAAACGCAACCCGAGCAAAGGATTTTGCTTGACAAGTTACTAAGGTAAGGCTGCATGGGGTATAGTCGGGGACATTTGATGTAATTTGGATAGGAAAATCATGAAACAGATGAGGTGATAGTTCAGTGATGACCTCTGGAGGGACTGTGCTGTCTCTGAGTGTCACGGTGAGTGATTCATGTTTCATCTCATTTGATGGGGCACTGGCAGCAATTCTAAGGTAAGTGTGAAAGGAATAGAAATGTTCTTTAGATATAGTCTGACGTCATTCTGTAGAATGGGCGAGTCTAGGAAGATGAGATGGAGAAACCCTCAAGAAGGTCAACTCTTGAGCAGAAATGCAAGAAGTAATTGTGTAATAGAAAGTAGATTACGAATCACTCAGCTTTTATGGTGAACGTTATCATTTCAGGTCTGTTCTTTGAAGGAGGTATTTGAATAATTCAGTTAGCACAGTCCCCAAAGGGTATTTTCAATTCTATGCGTAGTTTATTCTTGGAATGGCCAGGAGGCATAGCTCTATTCACATTTCAATCTTTTCCAAAATAAAGAGAATTACCCCTCCCCCATTTGATTTTTTTTTTGGGGGGGGGCCTGGAAGAAACATTAGACCTATTCTTATTTATGAGTGAAGAATACATTGTTCTCATTTATGGAGAACCATTATCTGTTATACAATGTGGGGAGTGATTTTAAAGTACACACTTGAAAATATACAAAAATAGAATGCATTCAGCTTTTTTTCTCGATTGTTGCTTTTTTATCTGCCACAGTATGACAACAGACTATGAAGAAAACAGTATTAGCATGGTACAGCTTTTGTTTGCATTAAGAGGACAGTAGGCAAAATCAGATAAATTAAAGATGTGTTATCAAAATGTTAATGTAGCATCCCAACAGATGCATTCTTTTTATGATTATGCATGTATTAGTTGGTGGTTTTTGTGTTTTTTTAAAAATTAATCTTTAATTTGTATGTTCATTTTACGTCCCTATTCTACCAATGAAAACATGTTTGTGGGACATTTTGACAATAATGTTATTAGGTAAAAACTCATGTAAGGCTTACTTAACAAAGTGTACAGCTGATTTAACTGTTATCTTAAAAGTAATGATACAAATTCACCAATCTTTTTTCCTAGAATGCCAAAAGGAATGTAATATAAATTACATTATTAAATGGATAATATTATTTTACATTCACTAGAATAAAATGAAAGAGATAGCATTTAAGAATTCTCAAGGTGCACACATATTTAACATCAGCAAATAGAACAGAATTGGTATAAGTTTTGTTCTGAGAGAGATTAATTTAAGCAATACAAAGGATAACAACAAACATTAGGAAACATTATAAATACATTACAATTACCAAACCACCTAAGGTTTATGTTCACAACCAAGAGACAGGTAATGAGCTTCATTCAGCATCTAATTATTCAGGAAGTGGACTGACCTTTGATGGTTATTCCACTCTAAGCATGGGCTGTGTAGAAACCATTCATGGAAGATTAAAACAAATGCAGCTAGTGAAATTTAAGCAATTGAAGAGTCATTATCCCACTGTATCTTCTATGAGCTGGCTTTTTCTTACATTCCTCTTTATCCTTGAATATGTGGCTAGAGGTGGATTGTAATTTTTATTTCATTTATTAATTTGTTCATTTGTGTGCATGTATGTATGTATGTATGTATGTATGTATGTATGTATGTATAAGTGTGTACATGCACTTAGGCATATGGATGCCCTCAAAGGTCAGAAAAAAATGCATCATATCCCCTACAATGGTGGCTCTCAACCTTCATAATGCTGTGACCCTTTAATACAGTTCCTCATGTTATGGTGACTCCAAACTATAAAATTCTTTCATTGCTACTTCATAATGGTAATTTTGCTACTAGTATGAATCATAATGTAAATATCTGAAATGCAATCCTTTTGGGATTGCAGTCCACGGATTGAGAACCACTGCCCTAGAGATAGGGATACAGGAAGTTGTGAGCTGTCACACATGGTTGCTAAAATCTGTACTCCGATCCTTTGCAAGGTCAACAAGTATTCTTAACCAAAAAGCTATCTCTCCAATGTTTACCTATGCTTTTATATTATAAACCTTAAGAAAATAAAAGCAGGCATTTTTCTAAGGAGTATTTAAGTCAATTGGAAACACTGTTTTATATTCAATATGCCTTCAGAAATTAAATACTATACTTGCGTAAGTACAAATTATGTAATAAAATGAATGTATATTTTAAGTATCAATGCCTTAATTAAAGTTATCTTACTAGAGTAGAATACCATATATAACTAATTCATAAATAAATGAGGAAGGATTTATATATTCTCCTGAAGGTAAACAAAATAATAATGTGAGGATAATGTGAGGATATGCCATATTAATGTGTATTTATATATAAGAAATGTATGTATAAATGTGTTATAGACAGGATGTGGTATTCTTCCTTGTAGGCACATTCTCTCATTTAAAAGGTATAATCAAAAGCCTGAGTGTTTTTTCCTCTAGGAAATAATTGTGTCAAAACATTTGCATTCAAACTGTTTTATCTAACATTATATTATGTAAATAAAAAGCATAGAATATTGTTTAAAGTGATTCTCTTCAAATATGTGTAGATAATATCTCAAGATAAATATTAAAAGTCATAATCTCATATAATAAAAATTAATATTATTCCATTTCTCAGACATTAACTATGTTCTTTAGAGTTTAAACCATAGATCACTTTTCTTCTGTCATTTTGAATCTTGACTTTGGTTTCAGGCAGTGATAAACACAAACACAAACCACACACAGACACACACACACAGAGAGAGAGAGAGAGAGAGAGAGAAAGAGAGAGAGAGAGAACATCAAAATAGTAATTGTTGTTTTCTGATATAACAGCTGGAATAGATTCTATAATTCTTCTTCCTTCTTGTCATATTTTCTAAAAATTAAAAATTTCCAGAGCCGAAGCCTAGATATTGTTGCTTATGCAGGAAATTACAAGCCAGCAAAAATTAGAGCAGTAATGGCAGCAGAGATGCAAATGTGAAATATTATATCATACATAAGACTGGCTAATGTAGGAGAAGGAAATTAATATATATAATAAATTATTCATAAAATAAATTAAATGGAAAATGTATTGAGACTAACAATGTCTTATATTTTAATGCTTCTGAAGTTTAGTTTCCACAGTTACATCTTAAGATGTCAGTGTCAATGATTACATTTTATAGAATTTATATCCTTACTACTAGGGTGAGGACAAGTTTTCACTGAGATGCTGAGGCCTGAGCTGTTGGTTCAGAAGAAGGCGTTTACTCTTCATGACCTCCACAGTTTCATCACTAAAGGAATTATCTGGGCACCTCTGCTGTTAGAAGCACATCAATGTGTCTAAATGTTTTATGATGCAAAAGAGGTTTTCATAATAAGCAATAAGTCTATCTTTGAGAAACAAGTTTGCTTAAAGATATGACACATAAAAAGCCATTTCTAAATCAAATAATTGAAGCATAAACTGTACAATCAATAATATCCCTTCTCTCAAAATAAATCTGCACAAACAAAATATTTGCACAGTGTTGCACTACAGAGAACCACAGCAGCATCGAGAACAAGATCACCATTTTTGAGGAAGTCACATGGGATGGCTCAAAGTTCATCTTCAAGTTTATGGGAAAGAGGCAGACTCTGGGAAATCCAAACGCCTAGAACCACAGACTGAATTGTTGTAAAGATCAGAGTTTACACTTTTTATTGTCATAGCAAACAATAATAAAACTTGGAGAATAACAAACCTTGTTCTTGTAGTATAGTATCATATACAGTATTTTTTTTCTTCATATCACTATAAAAATACTTTTCGCTGTAAAACTCAACAAATAAAAATTTTATTGGCAGAGGAGGAAGAGAACTACCCTATATCCACCTTTCACCACAGAGCAATAGAAAAACAAACAAACCAAAACACTTTTACTTTTCCATGTTTTCTGCAGTTTCATCATCAAAGTAATTATCAGGGTATCTCTGTCATTAGCACCAAATCAGTGGAAGATTCATCACTCTTTTTTATATTCTATCCATCCCATGTGATGTTGCACAAATATGGCTTTACATGAAAACTTTACAATGCAAAGCTTCATAAAATAATATGATCAGCCAGTAACAATGCATCTGTCCTTTGATAAATGAGAGCCTCAATGCAGTGTACTATACACTGCACTAGGAAGCAATGTAAATAATCATTAAAAGCGACAACCCAACACTTCATCAGCAACATTGGCAAAGAGAGAATACAGACTGCAGTTAGGAAACAAGACTTGAAAAAGATTGTGTTGACCAAAGAGTAACTGCATTGGTATACATTTTCTGTTATCAGGTTACATTTTCTTCCCCCAAAGAGGTGTATTTCCAAGTACTCCCATGTAATAATTTAATTAATTTTATTCTCAGAGTGAAAATTAGACATATGTGGATGTGGAGAAATGTCTTGAATGGATGTAACAGCTGTCAATAAACCGCTGTTTAGCCAATCAGCTGGGCAGAAGGACAGGAAGAGGAAGGTGGGACTTCCTGGAGAGGGGGCAGAGCCAAGATGGACAGTTGAGAGAAAAGGAAGCGTTTTTTTTTTTTTTTTTTTTTTTTTTAGTTGAGGAGGATGGGGGAGAAACGGCCCAAGATCATAGTGGCAAGTGCTTGAGGTATATGTATGTTATGAGGCTTAGAGTAGTTTGTTTATGTTAGATTAGGTGTAGATTGTGTCAGTTTAGATTCTGCCCAGCATAGTGCTGGCAGCTTTAAAGTACATTTCAGACTCTGTGTCAGTTATTAACTGTCTTAGGCTGAGCTGAGCATGTGGAAAAAATGAAAAAGTCAATTCATCAAACTAGTGCCATCAAACAGATGACATGGACATACATTGAAAGCAGTCTAACTATACATCACATTCTAATATCCCTATGTGAAAGAATGTAATGCAGAAAAGAGAGATTTTTCTAGTACAAATTTATATCATTTCTTTATGTTACTTAGAATTTTACTGACATTTATTTATTCTCTTGCAGAATGTCTAGTGCTTTTTTCTATCTCCGAATCCTTTCTTCTCTTGAGACAGGATCTCCCACCGAACCTGGACCTAAGCAGAGGCCAGCAAGTTCCAGTGATTCTTCTGACTTGCCTTTATCAATGCTTGGGTTATTTACACATAAGCAGCCAAGTTGGGCTTTTATGTGCATGTTGGGGTCTGAACTCAGGTCATCATATTGACATAGCAAATGCTTTTACCAGATGAGCCATTTCCTCTGCCTCTCCTTTAACACTTAAGGGGAAAACCTGGTGATAGGAAAATTATGCTATTAAGAAAGTACAAACATTTCAAAATCTACATTAAATTCATTATTTTTTTTTAAAAAAACCAGATGTTTTTATCCTCTTGGCTAAAGGAATTATTATTCCAGTAACTTGATGAATTGGATAACAGCAAAATATAATCAATGAACTAAAACTATTTATCTCAGAATATAAACAGAACACTGAAAAGTGAAGCCTAGGAGTAAAAACCTTGAAAGGAGATGAGAAAGAAGAGATCTTACAAGAATGCCTCTGGGATTCTCCAAAGGAAGCTAAAGATCCTTAGTGAAGTTCTGTGATCTCCATTCTTTTGGTCAATTCCTAGTCCTTTGCAGTATTCTTGGGAGCTATATGGATGATTTAACACAGATAAATTCAACCATAACACCCAGTTTCAGTGATACCTGACACTTAGAGGGCATGAACCATTTAGATTTGGTTACCATAGCAATGAAGTATCCTTAATTCAATTGCTCGTCTAGTGGAAACTTACACTGTAAAGGGTGATTTATTTAAAGATGACGGAACAAACATATTTGAATTCATCTCCCACATAACAAACTCTACAATAATATAGATTTTGAAAATTTGAAGAAAAACTCAAAGCCACATATTTAGATTAGTAATTGATGACACACTATAACAAATGGATTTCCAAAAGGGGTATACTTGATCTAACAAGGCAAAGGCTGGCATCTATCTTGGACATGGTACAGATTGCACTGGGCATCACAGTGCTGAGATGTCCCAAAAGTTGCCTTGTTTGAAGCTGCCATGAGGTAGAATGTATACAAGCAACATTAAGTCAAAACTTTTGTTCATACAATTTCCACTTATGTATTCCAGAATGGCAAAAGATTTGGGCACAGGGGAAGGTGCTTACAGCTGAGATTTTTGAAGTGGTCTGCTGGGTAACACTCAAAATATTAGAAGAAAAAAAGATGGAGAGGGTGCATGGATCAGGAACAACATTCTCTAGTTATAACAGAAGAAATGCAATGAGAAGCTTGAGCTGTGAACAAAGCAAACTACCCAGGCATCACTAACAGAGTTGAAATTTTGGTCTCCAGGCAGAAAATTAAAGCAGATTTGGGGTGGTGGGCTAGCTTTTGATTTAAATAGCTTCTGTGGGCTGATCTGACTCACTTGCCCACCACTTCCCACACTATAGCTCAGTAAATAGCTAGAGTAATTTGGTGATTAATAGAACAAAACTAGCCCAGAAAAGAGGCTAAAGCAGTAGAAGTACAATGAAAAAATCAGAAAAAAAAAATGTTTTTCAAGAAACAGAAAGCTAATATGAATAGCTCTCTGCAGTCACAAAAATAAAAAAACCATAAATATCTCATTAATATAATAGATTGAAAAGGTCAAAGATGACACATTATGTTTCAACAAAGGAAAAAAAAGGCATAAAGATTAAAAAGAAAATTGTGGAGAAAATACATTGGAAGCAGTAAAACTGTCATTAAGGTCGAAATTACAAGTTACAAAATTGAATGAATACAACTGAAAACCCATTCAACTATAGTTGAAAAGGTCTGAAAGGTGAAAAGATACAAAATAAATTTAGAAACGGTTACAGGAAGAAATTTCACGTTAGTGGTAAAGCTACTGGGTGGGAGAGATGTGGGGAGGGGCAGGGGGGATCTTGTGTGGGGAGAGGAGGGAGGACAGAGAAAAGGAATTGGTGGGGGCATCTCTTGGACAGGGGAGGCTCCTGGGTGTCTATGGGGGTGACCATAGCTGAGACTCCTAGCAAGGGGACATGACCCTTAAAACCTTCTATTCAAAATTTGTCCTGCCTACCAGAAGGCTATGGACAAAGATGGAGCAGAGATTTACAAAAGGGCCAACCAATGACTGGGCCAACTTGAGATCCACCCTTATGGGCAGATGCAACCCCCGACACTATTAATGACACTCTGCTATGCCTGGAGACAGGAGCCTAGTATAACTGTCTCCTGAGAGGCTTAATGCATCAACTGATGGAAACAGATGCAGAGACCCACAGTCCAACAGATTTGTGAGAGTGGGCTGAAGGATTGAGGGAGCTGGAGGAATCAAGAACACCACAAAAAGACCTACAGTGTCTACTAACCTCACAGAGACTGAACCGCCAACCAAAGAGCATGCATAGGGTAGACCAAGGCCCCCTACACATATGTAGCAGATGTGCAGCTTGTTCTGTATGTGGGTTCGCTAACAATTGGAGCGGGTTTTTCTCTGGCTCTGATGCCTGCCTTTGGATTCCTTTCCCCAAGCTGGGCTGCCTTGTCAGGCCTCTGTGGGAGAAGATGCACTTAGTCATACTGTGACTTGATGTACCAGAGTGGGTTGGTACCCATGAGGGACTTCCTCTTCTCAGAAGTGAAGAGGTAGGAGAGCAGGAGAGGAACCATAGAGGGTAGACTTGGAAGAGAAGGGAGAGGGGGCTGTGATCAGGCTATAAGGTGATTAAATTAATGAATGAATGAAAAGAAACACTAATGTCCATTGGCTGCAGAAAATGCATCCAAGCGTTATAAAAATAAAATGTAATTCATTTATAAGTCTATTGTAATGTAATGACTGACCTCTTACAGGGTGTTAAGTGTTTCTCTAAATAATGTTATGTTGAAAGACTTTTAAAACATCAGACCTAGGAAGAGTGGGGATGGGAGGCCAGAGGGCCTGCAGAGAGAAGAGAAACCTTGTGACAAGCTGGAGAACTAAGAAATGGGTAGGCTTCTCGGAGGATACGGGGTGGCTCTAGCCCAGACTCCTAGTAGCAGGGGTCACAGAGACAAAGGAGGACACACTCTAACTAGACAGGACTCCTTGTGGAGGAGAGGGAACACTAAAACACCCACAATAATTTCAACCCAAAATTTACACTGCCTACAAGAAATGCAGAGATTAAAATGGAATAGAGAGTGAGGGAATGTCCATCCAAGACCTGGCCCGACCTGTGACCCACTCCATGGGAGAGAGCCAAGCCCTCACACTGTTAACAATACTCTGCTATACTGGCAGACAGAAGCCTAGCATAGCTCCTCCCATGAGAAGCTCCACCCATCAGTGGATCTAAACAGATGCAGAGACTCACAGCAAAACATTGGGCCAAGTGTAAGGAGTGGAAGCTGCGGAAAAGTCAGGGGAAGGATAGAATCTGAATGTGACAGGAGCTCTACAAGAAGACTAACACTGTAACAGTGTCTGTGTTTTGATCACTTTCCCCTGGAGGGGCTGCCTTGCCAGGCTACAGGGGACGAAAACATGCTCAGTCCTGATGTGACTTGATGAGCTCAGGTAGGTTGGTGGGGGAGGGGCTCCCTTATCTGAGGAGTAGGGGAGGAGTGAGGGGAAAAAGGAAGGGTGAAGCCATGAAGAGAGGAGGGAAGTAGCTAAGATCAGGACGTAAAGTGAATAAATAAATTAAATTTTACATAAGAAGATTTTTTTCTCTCTGTATGCCTTTATTTCTTTTGTCTTATTTTTATTAATTAAACAGTTTATTTTTTATAGATACATTTATATTATTACACATATATACAATGGACTACTTTTTTAAGAGAGCTTATTTGAGCACAAAAACAAAAAAAAAGTTTCCTGAAATCAAAACCTTGGATAAAAGGAAAAGCAACACAAAAACTTTCTTTGAAGCAAACTATCTAAATATCAACACTTGTTTTACCTGTTCTTAACCTAGGAAAAAAATTAATTTCCCAAGTTAAATACAATAATCCCAGTCCTCAGGAGGCTAAGTCAGCAGAATTATGAACTCAAAGCTATTCTGGATACAGGGATAGTATATCTTAAAAGCAAAGAAGAAAAAATCTTCTACATATAAACAGAAAACAAATCAGCTCTAGATATTCAGGAAGCTGAGGAAAAAGAATTAAAAGCCTGCCTAACACCTCAGACAGAGGCCAAAGCCAGTGTGGAATGCAGTGATAGCATACTTACCTACCATATGGTAATACTGTGGGCTCCTTCTCCAGCACTGTAAGAAAAAAAATCAGTTTCATGTTTATTATTTGCTCACTGAATACTTGACTCCCTTCCTTATAGGCCTTGATGAAAGATACCAAGCATGATGGCTGTGAAATAAAATCCCACCTCAATATGATTACAATGCTTCTGAGTTTCTGCATTCCTCACCTCTGTTTTACATTGCTTCTGAGTTTCTGCATTCCTCATCTCTATTTTGTTCTTTTTTGTGTTTGTTTTTATTGGGAAGAAGAGGGAAGGCTTTTGAAGACTGGCATTCTATATACAGATTTGGATGGCCTTGAATTCCCTGTATATGTAGAGAAAGCTAGCCTCCAACTTGTGACTTGTGAGAACCTTTCTTACTACTTTTATTTTTATTAGTTTTGTTTCTTACAATTTTTATTTTTAAATTTTAATGTAATTCTATAATTTACTCCTTTTTCCTTTCTCTGATCACTTCCATGCATCCCCCAGCTCTCTTAAGTTCATGGCTTATTTATCTGTAATCAGTGTGTGTGTGTGTGTGTGTGTGTGTGTGTGTGTGTGTGTGTCTGTGTGTGTTGTGTGTGTGTGTGTGTGTGTGTGTGTGTGTTATACACAGATAGTTAGATGGATAGATAGGCAGATTCTTAAATACAAAAATACAACCTGCTCGGTGTGTATGTTACCTGTATGCCTATAATATCAGGACAGACCATTACCCAATGACCTTTATTTATAATGGACAAATTTCATGGATGCCAACTGATAGTGAAACTACTAGGATTGAAAAAGAAAAGGATAGGTTAGTACAGATGAAGGCACAATTGACTCACTGCCTCTGGGTTCTTCTCCAACTCATAGTTCCAAACAGCACTCAGAGGGTTTCCTTCAAACAGAAACAAAAGCATGTTAGTCTTTCATTACTATCTGTAGGTTCAATTTTCTTGGCAAATATATTTTATTACGAACTTATTAATTGAGAGTACCTCACTCACAACCCTACTAACCTAAACAATAGGAAAAGGAGATTAAAGAATACAGTAACAAAACTGTAAGGATTTCAGTTCCAAGGAACGATTCTCCCGGTGTAGTCAGCAGGATTTCTTCTTCTGGAACCTGGAGTAACCAGAACCCGGTAGCTCAGCCGAAGCCCAGAGCTACAAAGCCTTCCCTCAAGCAGTTCTCTCTAGGAGTATCTCGAGTGGAGCAATGAACAGCCAAAACCATGCCAAGTCTCCAAAGGTCCCGCCTCTTGTTTTTGGCTCACATTTATATCTCCTCTCAGAATTTGTTCAAGGATAGTTTTCAGCTGGTTAACAACCAATCTCCCCCAACACAGTGGTTCAATTTCTAAGGTGATAAACATCACCTGCTCTCTCACAAGTCTTTTTCTCATCTCCCACTTGTGATCTAAACAACAACAACAAAAAAAAAAACATGTTTATCTCTCCTTCAACTATCCTGTAAAGTTTTTAACCCATCACACTAATCTGAGGATAGCTCCATCTTTCTGTGATTTCCAAGAATTTCTCCTTTATCTATTTCTACCACTTCTTGCTACTACCAAGAACTTACACTTCCCTGGATCTGACTTTTCCCATGTACAACAAGAGCTTAGCTTGACATTTTAAATCCATTATGTTCCGGGTAATGGTAATATGAAAACGTATTTTAAATTGTGGGGGTTGGGCTAGAAGAACTGCAGCTCATGAATTTCAGTTTATGTCTACATCCGTGAAAACGTGATCTGCTAAAACCTTCATTGCCAAAGCCACAGTTACAAGCATCCTTTCCCCACCATCAACATTAGTACCATGGATAGAAAAACTGGGGCTTGAAACAAAAGGGAACATTATTATCATGAGTCCATCTATTTATATCTTGTGTATTTACTTCATCATCAATTTCTGCATTCATTTTTAGCTTTCAGATACTAATTTCTAATACTTACCTTGATGATTTCAGATCTGAGAGTCCTGCTGCTCTTGGCTCTGCTCTGCACTCAACACATTTATTGCATTCAATAGTTCCTAATATACCTGTGCCATCAATGGTAGATTGTGCTCATCTTTAAGGAAAGGTCAGTTTTGTTTAACTCTGTATAAAACTCGATGCAATCAACATTGAGCAGGAGCTCATTGAGTGATGATAAAGAAAGACAAAGAAAAGAAAAAATTCAATATATTTCATCTTTAAATGGTGAAATATTTCATGGGATAACAAATATTTAATATACAAAGAAACAAATTTTTGTTTTGCTTTGTTTTAATGAAAAGGACATATTACTCCGAAATAAACCATAACTTGAAGTAATAATATATAATTTACCAATAATAATAATGTATTTGTGGCTCAAGATATGTATCTTTTATAAGGACGGGCTTATATTTACTATGATATTCATATAATATTGAAATTTAAACAAGCCATAAAGATTGTTCATTCATATGCCTATTTTTAGTTCTTGGGTAGCTACAGAGCTCATTATACACAACTTCGTGATAAGAACATAAAACCAAATGTATCTTCTTTTCTTTTTCTTTCCCAAACCAAATGCACTCTCTTTTCTTTTTCTTCCTCACTGCAAATTATTCTCAACTCTACAAGAGAGGACCAGTGGAATCAGGGCACTGGAGAATGGAGACCTTTTTTTACCCCTTATCCTGGACCAGAAACAATTACCCAGCTTATAGATAAAATAAAATACACATATATTTTATGTGTTACTTGAAATAACATCTCTGGTAAGGTTGAAAAATGACCTTTCAGAAGTTCATTCCAGCCTACTTCATTTATCTTCATTGTTAACTGATCTGTGACTTATCTTAACTATCAAAGAGGGTGATGCTGCACTCCCTTTTAGGATTTGTGAGGGTCAATTTAAACTGTATGTTACAGAAGGCATTAAGACTATGCACAATGATAAGTCATTTTTTTTTTTACCGTGGATTAGGCATGTAAATGTATTTTATATCTAGTCATTCCTGGAGGAAATTAGAAGTGATTATACAACTATAACAAGTCAACATGGAAATTAAAACTGAGATTAATATATTCACCAGTCATTCTGAATTTAAGCTTTAAAGATGGATTTATACAAAAATCTACCATTATCACACGACTTATTTTTTCCATCAATGGCCAGTACTTTGAGAACTCAAGGTCATTCTTATGAATAATTGTGAAAAGTGAAGAGATCTTCACAGAAAAAATGTCCAATTGCTTCCCAGCTATGAGGAAGACATTAATGACGAACAAAATGAAAAGTAAGACAGAATCTGAACGAAACAAAGCATGTATTATTGTTATTAAAAATATTGTGTGCAAATGAGATTAATTCTGTACACTAGCAGTAAAATGTTCTGGTAAATTTCGTCTTCAAGTGAACTATGATTTGCACAGTTTGGTCATTCTTTTTATGGTCCTACACACTTGCAATTTAATCACGTGGAGGAAAGAAAGGCTTCAGATCAGCCTGCTGTGTCTCTCAAATTGAAGGCTGTCTTTTATTCAAAACCCAGCCCCAGAGTAGCCAAGTTCACTTTCATGTTTTAAATTATTGTTATATTCACCTGAGGTTTTGTTTATTTGTATGTTTGCTTGAAGACTGGGTTGCCCTGTGTCCCAGAATGGCCTAAAACTCACTCTGTAACCTCAAACTCATGGCATTCCCCTGCTAGAGTCTCCCCAAAATGGGGTCACAGGTTTGCACTATGAAGCTAGGGAGAGCCAGTTATTTTGTGATCCATTTAAAACCCATAAAAATTTTAAAAATTTGTATCTTTTAAAATGAGACGATAAAAACGTTTAAAGTTTATATAGAAAGACTATGAAATTAAAAGGAAAGACAATGGGAAGAAAGGAAGAGGAAAGAGTGATTCTCTTTAAGTCAGAAAGCTCATCGCATTGATACAAAATGCGGTGGTGGCTTCCCGTCACAGCTCTAAGCGTTGGTCTAAAGCCAAAAACATTTTCACACCCATGAAACAATTGTATTAAAGGCCTTTATGTACAAGTACTCTTTATTAAATGTATAAACATATTTACAGATTTTTCCTGGGTTTTTTTTTTTTTTTTTTTTTTGGCTACAATCAATTTATAAGTGAGGATTTCTTCAGCATCTTTTAACTTTAAAGTGATTTTAATTCTATGAACTATTTAGAAATTAAAAAGAAGGAAGTCTCAGATGGAGGCCAATTAAAATTTGACATTTTCAAATTTTATAGGTCTCATGGGCAACCGTTACAAAGCAATGGAGTAACTCAAAAGTTCATGTTCATGTAATCAATATAATTTTCCCCAGAAAATAAGAGATTCTGCCTATAAGATAGACATTTCTATCAAATATGACCCCCCCCCAAAAAAAAACTCAGAACACATTCATTTACACATACCAAGAACAGGTAGGAATACAGAAAAAAAAATCTAGAAATGAGACAACAAAAATCCAACCAGGATTGAGCTATTTAAAAAGCTGCAAAAGATTCAATTAGGCTGTTAAACCTACATAATGAAAAGGAAAAGTCAGTACTTACGAACCCAGATACATTGCATAACACTCACTGACATCCCACCCAAGGCTATGATATTTTTATTCTCCTCTTTCTCTAGCTGCTTTTAAATTTTAAAGTACCCTGGTTATAAAATCTTATCAAACGTCTCAGAAAAACAAACATGCCAGACATACAGATGTTATGAGCACAGAAGCTTGCAAGAGTGTTAGCATTTCGGCAGCTAATATTGCTCTCTACTGGGATGAAAATACAAAAGACCTGTGTGGACTTTTATTTGAATGGTTCTGGTACACTGGGCAAACTGTTATATGACCTGCATCAAATTTGACACAGGTAATCTGTTAGGTTTTCCAATGCCCAGATTTATATGTTTCGGGTATATACTGCTTTTTCACCTATAGAACAACCTGTATTGTTATTTCATTACAGTGTGAGAACCAGTCATCAAGATTGTACTAACATGTGCTTATCTCCAGTGGCTATAGGAACAAATGTATTTGTTCTCCTCTGTCAGCACAGGAAAAACATATATATTGGCTACGTTGTCAGACTCTAGCTAAATTGCCTTCATTAAAGAACATAATGTCCTCGGCTAAATTATGGTTCTTGAACATGCACTGATTGTCCTACTACTGAGTAACTTTGTAAAGGTGAAAGAACTTCCTTATAAGACTCTCCTAACCAGCACCTAGACCGCAGCGGGCTCCAGGCTCTTTAGGAACTATGTGGTGACCGTGTACAGTACATAACTGAATGAGCTACTAGGAAAAAAGAATTTATACAATGGATTTAACTTTGGCTCAGAGCACAACGTTTCAAGTCAACTGTTAAGTATCCTTTGGCCAAATTATGTGGCAGAAAACACATTTGCCCTGCTCAGTGTCTGTTATTGATGCAGGAGAGGCTTCGCTGTATTGATCAGTGTTTGGTTTGTTCTGTTTTCCTCTTCCCAAGGCTTTGTTTGGTAGAGGAAATCCTTTCTTGCAGGAACTAACTAAGGAGTACTGCAAAGGTCACAGCTTATGACCTCCAGCACACAATTTTGGTTAAGGGCAGTACCAACGGGAATTGGTGACTAGTTGATTTCATAGGGTGTATTTAAAAATATCACAGTCCCCCTTATTTAAAAAAAAATCAATGCAAAAATATGCATCATGTATCTCTTTCAGCCCTATTTTTTTTTGTTCCAACTTTCCATAATGGTCTGTATTCCATCCAATTTGAACAGTGAATAGATTCTTTTTTAAAACCATCTTTCTCTAAGGAAAGATGGTTCACTTTCTAGCCACTGAAGAATTAAATACTTCTCTCCATATCTGACTTGTATTTTTAATTGAAAAAAATTACAGTGAATTTTTATTTTAGTAAAGAATACTTATCTTTAAAAACATTTTAAAAAGACAGTCTGTATTTCCGTCATCTTTTATGAAATTACTGTAGCAACAAAATTACATTAGACTTTCCGATTTCTCCATGGTGTCCTTAGATAAATAAACAACCCAGTAGACCATGTTAAATGCCCCAAATGTGACTGGAAAGAGAATGCGAGCGTATTTGTCTATTTTACTTGTTCCAGATCCGGAAGGTGGCGGAGCAGAGGGAGCAGGTGTAGATGACACATTCCCAGCTGCTCCTGTGGTATTAACTGTGGTCTTAATTCGCCCAAGTCTGGATCCAAACGCAGGGCGAGTAGAAGCCGCTGGTCGCGATGCCCCACGAGGAGTGGGAGATGCTGCCGATGAAAGACGTCTTGCTGCTGCGGATATAGTCTCAGCCGCGTTTGCTCTGCTGAAAGGATTTGGACTGGAAGCTAAATAGGCCTTAGGTGTGGCTTCCGAAGATTCTTGGACCGCCGTGGTCTTGCTAGAATGGTTTCCCACCTCAGTTCTGATGTTGATATCCGATTCTGACTGGACCAAGGCATTTGTTCTTTTCCTCATGTTCAAATTGGCTTGTGTATTCTGAAGAGATATATTAAAATTTACGTTGATCGTGTGATTTTATGTAGATCTGAACAGAATTCAAAGATTAAAATAACCATTGTACAATCCACCGCAGCCACTTAACTCAATATCATTGCTTATTTCTAGCCATATTAATAGTAAGTAAAGAGATGGAGAAGTCAAGAGGATTGAGAGGAGGCTTACAAATGGGTGACTGGAAAAAGCAGACCTCACATGCCATCAATTAAAAAAAAAGAGCACTCACTTTGGAGAGACAGGCATTTTATATGGTATTTTTTTCTCTTTAGTACACTCAGACATTTTTTTAAAGAGTCCACTTCATACCTCATGTACTTGTGAATTATGATTTCAAGGTCAATGAGTAAAGTTTGAAAACAGAAGAAATCAGTTTCACAAAACTGCCAAAGCAGACTTGGAGAAGCTGAGAATCCATTCTTCATGTCAGCTTGGAGTATTCTTCCAAAAAGACTGCAGCTGAACTAATGAGAACTTGTGACCTAACATATGGCCACTAATTTCAGTGGAGACAACTGAAATCAAAATCAACATCAACTTAAAAGCTGAGGACACCATTATGGACCCTGCACTTTTCCTGTACTATTTTTAAATCCTATTTTATAGAAAAGAAGAATCAATTTTACTTTATTCTAAAATATTACACATGTCGTAAAGAACAAAAATGGGTTTGAATCGTGTGTACTATTGCTGAAAAAAATTATGTATATGCACATATCATGACATAAAGAGAATATAAGAAAAAATATGTTGAATGTAAAACTGGGACAAAATGCTAAGTAGGAACAGAGAGATGGTTAAACCTGTAAAGGCGTTTGCTGACAATGCTGGAGACTGCGATGCCATTTCCAACTCACATGGTGGAAGGAGAGAACGGACTCCAGCAAGCTGTTCTCTCATCTTCACATTCATGTGGTCACTTTTACATTGCTGCTTATGTCTCACACACACACACACACACACACACACACACACACACACACACTCATGCATGCAAACCTATACATACACACAAAATGAATAAATGTAAAGTTAAAAATCCAAAGTATGTGGGAAAGGGAAGGATGTGGAGACAAAGCACTAAAGTGAAAAATGTTGAACAGAGATCTCCAAAAGTCTAAACAGAGCTATGTTCAGTCAAGAACTGCTTATGAATAAGAAGTGCTCACCCAAGACTAAAAATCAGAAGGACCAGGAATCATGAAGGAAAACAGTACTAGATACCCTCCCAAAGACAAGTATAATAAATGCATTTTCCCATTAGCCAGATTTGAAAGTGTCCACATCAGAAAGTCATATCCCTCTCTCCACTCAAGTGTGGAGAATATCCTGTCCATTGGCTAGATCTGGGTAGGGTGCCTCACATTTGACCACGTCCCCTGGAGGGGGAGACCTGGTGGCACTCAGAGGAAGGACAGCAGGTCACCAAGAAGAGACTTGATACCCTATGAGCATATACAGGGGGAGGAAATCCCCCTCAGGAACAGTCATAGGGGAGGGTAATAAGGGGAAAATGGGAGGGAGGGGAGAATGGGAGGATACAAGGGATGGGATAACCATAGAGATGTAACAAGAATAAATTAATTTAAAAAAAGATAAAAAACAACAACAACAAAGAAGAAAGTGTCCACATCAACTCGGAAAGCCTTTACTTCAGACGAATGGAAAGAAGAGTTTTAAACGGTGACAATAGCTCCAAAGCCCTATTGCTTATTGATGAACTTTAATAGCAAGATCAGAAGATGAAGCTGACACCAATAACTTATCTGTCCCATAAAAAAAAGTGCAAGCATATTTCAGAGCCTCTTTAAGATTCCCTCTGGACTAGTTTTCTTCTAGAACTTCCTGAAATCCAGTGAATCATACCCTGTGTGGTGGGCTGGTTACAAAACTGGTTCCACCCATCATGTGTCTTCACAGTCATGTCCCATGTAATGTGTACACTCTTCCCTTATCAAGAGATGGGTTCCAGTTCCCCAGAAGCTGCCTTAATATCTTCTGTGGCCAACAGTGTACTGTGGTAATGGGAGTATGATATATACACGTCTACCTCAAGAATTCTGATTTCATTTCATCTTGCTTGAAGTGTTGTAACCAAAGTGATGAAGAAAACACCCAACCCTAACCCATAAGGTAAGAAAGCACTGTAGCATAAACATGTACCCCAGTGAGACCAAACACCGAGCTGATGCGTCTGTTCAGCTAAGAGAATAAACAGCCTAGGCAAGCATAATCAACACAATTAGAAATTTCACACCGATGCATAGAACAGGAAGCAAAGGTAAATATTTACAGTATGTACATAAGTATTGTTATGATTTATTAGGGAGCATTATTCTTTCAACAGTTTAAAGTCTGTAAACTAATAAAATAAGCCTTCAGACAGGAGGTGTTTCCAAACCTCTCTCATGAGGGGAATTTCCTTCAGCTTTTTATGCTAATAAAAGGCTGCTTTGCCCAGAACCCTTAGAGGACCCTCAGAGAGTACTGTTGCCTAATGTCACTGTTGCCTAAATGACCAAGATGTGTTGTTCTTCGTGAATTCCATGTGTCAGGCATTAAAATATGTTTCAACTGAGAGAAATTTTAGTGTCAGTTTACATCGTGAGGAACAAAATAAGAGCACAGTGTTTCTGACTGATTGGAAGTCACATCAAGTATCACTCTATCTAATTTGCTCTTCTGAATAGCCTTTCTATTCAGAAATGTGACAGAGGCTTTCAAAAGCTTACCATTAAGACATTGATTCAAGACATGAAAATCAGAAGTGTGTAATATTCTTTCAATGATACATTGGATGTATGGATAAGCAGGCCATCCAAGAGGCATGCATTGTTCTTTACCATAATTTACCTGAAAGTAGTTCTGCCATTTACTGTTTGATTAGTGACTGACTATGGTAAAGTTTTTGTCTTAAGGTTTAGCATCATGCCTAGCAGAGGATAGCATCAGACTGTATGTATTTATTCCTATGTGTCAGGAAATACTTCTGTATCAGAACTACCCATCATATTCTAGAATGCATTCCCTTTAAAAATGCTTAGAGAGTGCTGGGATTACATGTGTGTGCCACCAGAGCCAAGTGGATCTCTGGAGTTCAAGACCAGCCTGGTCTACTAAGTGAGTCCAGGACAGCCAAAGCTACACAGAGAAACCCTGTCTCAAAAAAAATAAATAAATAAATAAAATAAAATAAATAAAGAAAGAAAGAAAGAAAGAAAGAAAAAAGAAAAGAAAGAAAGGAAAAGAAAACTGCTTAGAGAGACTGGGGCAATGGCTCAGTGAGTAAAAGTGCTTGTAATGCAACTGTGAGTGCCTAAGTTTGAATTCATGAAGCCAAGGGAAGTTGAACACACACACACACACACACACACAGAGAGAGAGAGAGAGAGAGAGAGAGAGAGAGAGAGAGAGAGAGAGAGAGAGAGAGAGAGAGAGACAGAGAGAGAGAGAGAGAGAGAGAGAGAGAGAGAGAGAGAGAGAGAGAGAGAGAGAGAAATTACTATTTCTCCAAAAGATTTTGAGCTAGTTTTCCACCAAGTATTGATTAATGAATTGAACAAATCTTGACATGTGTACATCTGAAAATTATAGAGGTAAGTTTCTGATGGTTTGAAAACTATATTCTGATATATGATCTCCACATAGCTCAAGGTGTTTAGAAGGATGCAGCAGCAAAGCAAGAAACAATGGAAAGGAAGAAAATAAAACAAATGGTGTCATTAGTATTGCTGTATGGAAAAATACCAAAATGTGTGTATGTCTAGTAAAAATGTGTTAATGACCCTCTGAAGAATAAAGAATGTCTTATTAATCACTGCAGCTTAAATTAATCAGTAGGAACCAACTTCACAATTGATCTTTGCACCAAGATGAGAATATTTTAGAAAATCAAGATCCTTCAAAATGTTTTCATAAAAAAATTACATCTGGATTCAAGCTTACTCTTTATTTGTGGAGCTGACTTTTGCATTATTATAGGCAATACAAAAGCAAATAAAACATGTGATTTAATATTCTGAATCTTATTTATTATCCCTACACAAAAGAAAAAAGAATTTGACTAATTTGAGACCTAAATCTTTCCTCTTTGCCAAGCAACCAAATGCTATTTAAATTATCTTCTATTTGTGTCTGTAGGTAGACTGTGTAAAGAGTAGTCTGGATTGCTAGGTGTGGTGGTGCACACGTCTTTAATCCCAGCACTAGGGAGGCAGAGGCAGGTGGACCTCTGTGAGTTTGATGTCAGCCTGGTCTGCAAAGTGGGTTCCAGGACAGCCAGGACTGTTAACCCAGAGAAACCTTGTTCTTAAAACCAACCAAACAAACAAGCAACAAAAATAGTTTTGGAGCAAATGAAGTGTCAGTTGGTGTGATGTTGATTCATACAGAGTCCAAAGACTTCTATTAGTATTTGACAAACACAAAGTACTTTCAAGCAGGACTTATGCATCATTTTGAATTTTTAAAAAGTGATTTAATTTGAAATCATTTTGTCACTAGTCACAATAGCCTAAAGGGAAAAAAAACAACTTAGTGGGATAGAGATGGGAGGTGGCAAATTCAAACACTACCAACAAATTAAAGCAGCAACCAGCAAACAGGATCAGATCCAAATAATTCATCAGTCATGACTGTGATCTGGCACAATTTCTTATGCAATTTAAAGAAGCATTCTAACTCAAAAAATTAAAATTCATCTCAACTCTAGCATTGAAGAGACAAAGTAGGTAAGATTAGCTTTGAAGAATGAGAGCATCTATGTTCACATTCTTTGCTCAAGAATCTAATGAAGTTTAATAAAATGTAATTTAGCACTCCTAAATTAAAAACTAACAAGGCTAATAATGAACAGGTTTATCTTCCAGAATATCAATGAGTAAGATACACACAAAATAAGAATCAAATAATGTAAGGTCAATTATTCAAGGCTACTGAACAGGTTTCAGGGGTGATGGCCTACTGAGATCTAGCAATAGTCATCTTAGAAAATTCTGTCATACAGAAATGAAAAAACGTCACCTCCAAGTATCATACTGAATATTTAATAGTTACCAAGGGATTCTATCATACATTGAGCTCCAAAATGTAGAAATGAAAACATTAAGTTTCCAATTTATTATATTTCATTTCCTCCAAGTGTTAGCATTTAATCCAATATTCTCATTTCCATAGGATATAGAAATACTCTTTCTATTTAGATTTATCAACCCCTTCCTGAGATCTTTGAGAATTCATTTTGCCTATTTCACATATTAAGGTTTGAAACATAAGGATTTCTTTAAGATAGGTGGTTTTGTGGTCAGTTTTGTTTCTGAGCAATTCCTATTGTTTCCTTTTTATTATTAAGTGTTTTATGTATTATGTGTGCTCCCAGTGAGAGTAGCTGCTGTGCTGACAACTGAGGCAGCCGGAGCGGAAGTCCTCAGCTGAGTAAAGTCGATAGCTCTAGAATGCCCTTCCGGAGTTGCTTTTATCAGTTCTGCAAATGTATCTTAGAGCTCGAGGAAGAGGGCAGAGCAAACCCAGCTAGCTTTTCCAAAGCCCAAAAGGTGGCTGAAGCGCATTCAACAAGGCAACGAGGGAATGTGGTACCGTAGTCTTCTAAAGTCGTCATGACAACACTCCCGTGGGCAGTAAAATGCCCAGACTCTTAGCCTGTATTGGTAAAAAGTCCGTGTACTGCTTATGTGATCTAGTTTTTTTTTCTTCTTCTTCCTTTCTTAAACACTGGCTAATTGATTAGAATTTCAGATTTACAAACCAGACGGAGCTGGATTCTAATACTGAATCTGTTATTTTGTAGTTATGGCATATACAGCAAGTTATCAAACCTCTTAAAATCTCAGATTCCTTCACACAACCAGATTAAAAATATGTCTTCCTCATGACAAGTAAAGAAGGTCACATATATAAGGCAATTAGAAGAACACCCAGCATGCATTAAACATCAACTAAATAGCATAAAAAATTTGATTATCCTGCAGTCAAATTTAAAAAAGGGAGAGACTGTGTGCAAAAATCATTCAGAAAGGAATAATTATAGGAAAATAAAAATTTAGGAGATATTTTAATGATCTATAAATTATGAGCAAATTTGTTAATAATCAGAGGAGTAGATAGACACTGAAACAAGAAATAGGCTCTAGTGAAATCATACAAAGTAAGCATTTTGTTTGTTGAAAAATAAATAAATACAAATAAAAGCAAAACAGTATTGATAGTCAAGAAGAGAATTAGCTTATACACAAAACAAATACAAAATGCGATTTTGGGGGAAATTAGAACCACACCGCCACTACCACTACTACTGAAAACACTGACTTCAGTAGAATGATTCTTTCACAGTTTATATTATGGTCACAGACTTTGGCTAAATCAGGCATCACTATCAATGCCATGTTCCATGTGGGAAAGACTATAGCAACAGATATTTCAATGTTTAAGCAATAGATGCCTATGTTATGATATCACATCGTTGCCTCTTTAGGGTTTTATCAGTTATTGGTAAGACCTAAAATTCTAGTCATCATGAAAACAACACTGGATGGGAAACAACTATAACTCATGCTCCCCCAGAAAGGTGCACTTCACAGTGCCAGGATAACACACAGCATTCGTTAGCTAAGGATTTTGTACAATTGTTAGTTGAGTAACAGGGAGCATTAATCAGAAAACCACTAAACTAATAAAAGGGCATGGAAGACTTTTGTAGAGTTGAGATCCTCAAATACTATTTGGGAATCCAGACTGATTGGTTAGGGTAATTTTAAAAATCACAAAGATTTCTCAAACTACCAACAAAACATTATTTTACTGAACAAGTTTAAAGTAGGCCCTCTGGATTTGTATTTTTAAGAATATTTCTTTTATCTTCAAAATGTTAACTATGAATGCATTAAAATGATTTTTTAAACAAAAACAAAAACAAAAATCAAACAAACAAAAATGGACACAGCTTTAGCTCACCGTTCCAGACAAGCTGGCCAAATCTCTAAATATAACTGGATATTAAAATGAATTTCATCTGTGAACATAGTTGCCTGGTGTACTATACTCAACATTTTCCTTTATTTTTTTATTTCAATTATAGTTTTTTTTTTAACAAAACAGTGATGGGATCATCAGATAAGGGATGATAGAAGGCAACAGACATCAAAGAAAGTCATAAATGTAAAACATTAATAGTTTAATCACTGCTTTTCAAACTCTGCTCTTACCAAATTCCTATGGATGAATATATTATACAAGAGGGTCTAATGGAAGGATATCCTCATAAAAGATGAGAAGACACAAGAGACAGCTCTTTCCACAGTATGAGGATACAATCACAAGGTGGGAAGAGAGGCATCATTAGAATCTGAAACCCATGGTCTTAAATCTGGCCCATGGTCTTAAAATTTCCAGGCTCTAAATTAGAAGGAATTGATTTCTGTTGTTGAGTCCATACAGGCTCTGGTATTTTGTTATGTCTGCCTGAGAAGACTAAGAGGATCATCTAATGCCAAAAATAAAATTCATATCATAGATTTTTAAAAAGACCTTTTGAGAAGCCCCTGCTCTATCAGAGGCCACACTGGTACTAGGAATCCCAGAAGACACCACCTACCAACTACTAACACCCCTTAGAGTTTGCTCAGCTTTCCCCAACAGCACCACCTCCCCTAGGCTCATATCCCAGACCACAACTCCAACTGAAAACTCCTAATCTACCCGAGGACAAGCCTGTACTAGGAACCCCAGAGGCCAAGCCAGTATCTAAAACCCCAGAGACCATACAGTTACCTGAAACTGCAAATGTTTTGCCTGTATCGAGACCCTCAGAGGCCATGGCAGTTCCCATAATCCCAGAAAACCAGATAATTCTGGCACCCAAAACCCCAGAAGTCATGCAAGCAGCCAGAGTCACTGTGGAGCTACGCTACGGGACCTGAAGACTTGCTAGTCACAAGAGACACAAGGTACTCAGGCCAGAAGACCAGAGAAGACACAGAAACCAAGGAAAAAACATCAAAAAAAGCATCTATCCCACAAAGATAAACACAGACATTTATACTAAACCTATAATAACACCAAACCCAGATGACAAGAGTCTAGTTTAATGATGCAGTCTACAACAGCCAGGCCAATATGGTACCACCAGATCCCAGCTTGCCTACTATTTAAACACAGCTGAGGCTCAAGAAAATCACCTTAACACTAATCTTATGAAAATGGTAGAGGCCCTAAAAGAGGAATGGAATAAAGCCCTTAAAGAAATCCAGGAAAACACAAACAAACAAGTGAAGGAAGTGAATAAAACTGTTCAAGACCTAAAAATGGAAATAGTAGCAATAAAGAAAACACAAAGTGAGGGAATCCTGAGAACAAAATCTAGTTAAGTGAACAGAAACTACAGGCCAAGCATCACCAAGAAAATACAAAAAAAATAGAAGAAAGAATCTCAGGTATAGAAAATACAAAATAAAAAGTTGATACTGCAGTCAAAGAAATTGTTAAAACATTACCAAAGCTTAAATCACACACACACACACACACACACACACACACACACACACACACACAC
>OU015747.1:647183-661855 GCA_907169655.1 Acomys percivali | reverse complement strand
CACACACACACACACACACACACACACACACACACACACACACACACACTAGAAGAAACCCAGGAAATTATGAAGTGACCAATCGTAAGAATAACTAGAATCAAAGAAGAAGAGTCCCAGCTTAAAGGCCCAGAAAACCTTTTCAACTGAATCATAGAATTTTTCCTAACCTAAAGAAGGTGATCCTATAAAGTTACAAGAAGCTAAGAGAACATGAAATAGATTGGACGGGAAAAGAAAGTCTCCCTGGCACATAATAATCAAGGCACTATATGTACAGCGCAAATAAAGAATATTTAAAGAGGCAAAGAAAAAAGAACAAGTAACATATAAAGGCTGAATAGACCTACTAGAATACACCTGACTTCTGAATAGAGGCTCTAACAGCCAGAAAGGCCCGGAAAGATACCTGCAGACTCTAAAAGACCATAGACGCCAGCCCAGACTACTATAGCAAAACTTTCAATCACCATAGATAAGAGAACAAGATATTTCTTGACAAGATATTTAAACAATTTCTATCCACACATACAGACCTACAGAAGGTAATAGAAGAAATATTCCAAACTAAGGAGGTTATCTATACCCATGACAACACAGGAAATAAATAATTTCACACCAGCAAAACCGAGAGAAGGAAAACACACACACACACACACACACACGTGCACGCACAGACACACACATGCACACACGTGCACACACACTACCATCGCACAAAAAATCAAAAGAATAGGAATTAACGATCATGGTCATTAGTATCTTTCAATATCAATGGATTCAATTCCTCCCACACACACCCAAAAAAGACACAGTCTCACAAAATGAATTTGAAAATAGGATCCATCCTTCTGCTGCATAAAAGAAACATACCTAGACATCAAAGATAGACTTTACCTCAGAATAAAGATCGGGGTAAAGATTTACCAATATCTAACAAAATAAGACTTCCATCCAAAATTAATCAAAGGAGATAGGGAAGATATTTCATATTAATCAAAGATAAAATCCACCAAGATCACAGCCTCAATTCTGAACATCTATGCCCCAAGGACATATTGGGATTGGAGTCTAGCATAATTGTTAGCAGATATCCCAGAGAGATCTCCTCCAGCAGCTGATGGGAGCAGATACAGGGCCAGATATTGGGTGGAGCTCAGGGAGTTCTGCTGAACTGGAGAAGGAGGAAGATTTGGGGAAGCCAGAGGGCTCAAAGACAACACAAGAACACAGAAGGCAGAACCAACTGACTGGAACTCAAGTGGGCTCATAAAGATCAGGGAGCCTGTTTTAGTGCGACCTAGGTCTTCTGCATCTATGTTATAGTTGTGCAGCTTGGTGTTCTTGTGGGATTCCTAACAGTAAGAGCATGGACTTTATCTGACTATGCCGCCTGCCATTGGGACACTTTTCCTACCTGTTTTCCTCATGCAGCCATGATGTGATAATATGTACCTGGTTTTATTGTAGCTTCTTTGCCTTCGTTGGTTGATATCCCTTGGAGCCCTGTTCTTTTCTGAGGGGGAGGTGAAGGAGGTTGGAACTGAAGGAAAGGGGATGTGGAAAGGAGAGACTCAGGGAGGAGAGGAAGGGGAAACTGAAATCAAGATGTAATATATGAGAAAAATAAATAAGCAGGAAGAAAAGAAGGAAATTAGAGAGATTTCAAACTGGCAACTTAACAACACACCTGAAAACCTTAGAAGAAAAGGAAGCAAACACTCCCAAGTGGCATAGACAGCAGAAAATAATCAAACTGAGGACTGAAATCAATAAAATGGAAACAAAGACTCAAAGAAAGAGTTGGTTCTTTGAGAAAATCAACAAGATAAACACCAATCCAAAATAACTAAATGGTAGAGAACGAATATCCAAATTAACAGAATCAGAAATGAAAAGGGGGCAGAACAACAGACACTGAGGAAATCCAAAGAATCATTGGGTCTTACTTCAAAAACCTATACTCCAGAAAATTTTAAAATCTAAAAGAAATGACAATTTCTGTGATAGATACCACTTACCAAAGTTAAATCAAGATCAGATAAACTTTTTAATGGGAAGATAAGAGGGAGGGAATAACAATTGGGATGTAACGTGAATAAATTATAATAAATAAAATATACATTAGAAAGACCTATACCTCTAGAAGCAGTCATTAAAAGTCACCCAACCAAAAAGAGCCCAGGTCCAGAAGGTTTCAGCACAGAATTCTACAAGACTTTCACAGAAGAGCTAATAACAATACTCATCAAACTATTCCACAGAATAGAAACAGAAGGAACATAGAAACTCAATCTATGAAGTCACAGTCACCCTTATACCTTTATCACACAAAGCCTCACCAAAGAACGAGAATTTCAGACTGATTTCCCTTATGAACACTGGTCCAAAAGTACTCAATAAAATACTTGAAAACTGAATCCAAGAACACATAAAAATAATCATCCACCATGATCAAGAAGGATTCATCCCAAAGATGCAGGTGGACTGGAAGGTCGGGGGGGGGTGGTAGTTGGGAACAAGAAAGGAGGGATCAGATGTAGGGAGGATGGAGGGGAGAGAGTACTGCAAGAGACAACTGGAATTCAGGGGGGAGCATATTGAGGAGGAACTAGAAATACAATCAATGGAAACCCCAGGAATCCAAGAGAGTGATCCTAGCTAAGACTCTCAGCAACGGAGAATAATGAGCCTGAATTAGTCATCTCCGATAACCAGACAAGTCTTCCAGTGGACGGACTGGGACACCAACCCAGTCACAACTTTGACCTACAGTTTTTCTTGGCTACAAGATGTGCTGGGGTAAAGGTGGCACAGAAATTGTAGAATGAAGCTTTCATTTAAGAATAAAAAAAAAAATTCAGTTCTCCTGAATTTTTAAAAATGTCTCCTTTCTCTTTTTAGTTTTATTATTTCTATCTACCTCTAGCATCTATTTTTCTAGCATCTATCTCTACAATGTGCTGAGCATATACTACGGGTCAAGATTCACTAAACAAAGTTTTGCAAGAAATCTCAGCTTGTTGCTATGACTCATAAAGTTGTATTAGTGCTTTCATTCTCCAAGTGAGAATAATGCATCCTAGAGAAATTGAGATTGTCTTCCAAAGTCACTCAGTTAAAATAATGTAGAGTTGTAATTTGAATTCTAAATGACACTCTTAACTACTTTTGGAGTCTGCTAGAAACTGTAAATACATATGTTTAGGAGACTTTTAAAAGCACAAGAGCATCTTTCTGAAGCATATCTACAACACTCCTGCTAAATCAGTGATGTTAGTAAACAGCATGGTTTCTCAGATATGAATTTAACTGTATGTAGTTTTGACTGTACCTTAAACACTGATTCTAAGTCTTTGTTTGCCTGATAAGCGCCTCCTTAGGTTGATAATACATCTTTCAAATGTGTATGAAAATGGTTTCTTAACCTCTGCTTCTTGGTCTTATTTCCCACTCAAAAATGCTCTGCTGTTGTTGCTACTTGATTATCATGAAATATTTTTCTGATTCTATATAACAAACACTCCCTTTCCTCTAGCCTAAATATTTATAAATAGGCCTACATTCAGACAACTTATTCTGCAGAAATTTTATCTTAGCAAAAAATGCAACATGGTTAAGTAAAGTTTTTCTTTCCAGTTTCCTGTTCCTTCATTTTGGTTTCTTGGGACAGATCTTGCTAAGAAGCCCTAGCTGACCTCTTCTACAAAATGTTGGGATTAAATTCAAGAGTCACCATAAAAATCTAGGAATTTTTGGCTAATTGAAGAATTTTTATTGGTTCAAGAGATGAATCACATTAACCACTCAAAATATACATTTTTCTATATCTGATTTACAAAAACACTTGCTTGACATTATTATGAGGAGACTTCTTTAAAACTTGCTTTCCATAACCATAGAGATGTAACAAGAATAAATTAATAAAATTAAAAAAATAAAATAAAACAAAACTTGCTTTCACCAGTTCTTAAGTTTGAACACAGCACTTTTTTTTTCCTTCTCAAGTCTTTTTTTTATTAATTAATTTATTTATTAATTTATTCATGAACACAGCACTTTTAAAACTGTTTGAAAGTTCACTATTCAAAACACATAACAAAGCTCCTCCAGAAGTCAGTGCAGATTTAACTCGTTTGTAATCCAGAGAAAATTTTAAGTCAGTAATTACTTTCATACGGGAGAATGATCTCAAAACACCTTCCTTCCACATATAAAGCTAATGAAATTCAGCAAAACATGAAATAATACATGGTAAAGGTACGTCCCTATACATGCACATATGTAGCAGAAGATGACTTACTAAATAACTTATTTTTATAAATCCTCTCTTTCTTAAAAACATGATCTTGCTGGGCATGGTGGTGCAAGCCTGTAATCCCAGCACTCGGGAGGCAGAATTGGGTGGATTGCTGTCAGTTCAAGGCCAGTATGGTCTACAAGGCAAGTCCAGGACAGCCAAGGCTACACAGAGAAACCCTATCTTGAAAAACAAAAATGAAACATGATCTTACCATATTCCTAGGCTGGCTATCAGCTCACTATATAACTGAGGCTAGCCTTGAACTTAGATCCTCCTGACCCACCCTTCCCAGTGTTAGCATTACAAGCAAATGCCACAACACAGCATGTGCATAACCTGTATACATTTAAAGTTCAACCCTATGACAATTTATACACTGAAGCACAGTAAGATAATCAGAAAACATAGGTTGGACCAAAATGTGGTTCATCTCTAGTTAAGTAGCATATGATATAGGTAGAACAAATCCACATGAATCCATGACTCATCATAATGCTTACATTACCAAGTGCATAGCCTTTCAAACAACTTAAATAATTTGGATCTTTTCCAGAAAATAATTTTCCTTGTCCTAAGGGGTAAACCCCATAGTACCGTCTGCAATTTCCAATGGGATATTTTCCAAATCGCTCAGCACTTAACAAGCCTCTCATGCTGGAACAGCTGTTCATCTGAAAGGGCTTTTTTTTTTTAATTTCTATGATCCTAAGCTAATCTCACTTGAGCTAGAAAATAAGGTATTAGACTATTTTGCATGTTCTATCACTTTGTGACAAGAAAGCCAATTTTGCACTTCACTAAAGGCAGATTGTAAATTTAGCATGAATTGAACCAGTTGCTGAGTTGCAATTTCTGGCAAATGCTTCATCAGTGCATTAATGTATACTACCAAGATAACTACTTCAGCCAGGCAAGCAGGAAAGTGGAAGACACAAGCAGTTGGTAGGCAGCAAGGGGAATATACTCTCTACCAATGTCTACAAAACGAATCCTAAAACCCAAAGCTATCAAGTTTCATCATCATTTTTTGAATGGTAGTATATTAGCTGATTAAAAAAAAATTAATGTTAGAACCACAGATTTTAAAACTAGGTAGACACATTTTGAACCTACTTAGATACTAGTTGTATCTAGCCTCTCTGTGCTTGACATGTATTCTGCATATACTGAAGAGATTAATAAATATGACTCAGACTCATTGGTGGAACAGTGTTAGTGAAGTACTAAATAACTTAGTCAATGATAAACTCAAATGTTATTGTTATATTGTTAACATTTTTATATCACTTTAAGACGGATATATGGACCATTCCTATGGGATAAAATATTCCTAGAGAGCTTTCCATTCTTTCTGTACTTCTTCCTTATAGTTTTCTCCACAGGTCTAGTTGTTAAACTAATACTGTTATTGAAACTCAGTCAAGAAGGGCATCATGTAAGAATTCTGACTGCTTGTGAGAAAACAAGGCAAGAATCTTGTGATCTTGGTTTTATCAAAAACACAGAATTGTTCTTGGAATGTGTTTTTGTGTTTCTCCCAGGTGTAGCACATAGGAGTGAGTTTACTTCAGCTGTTACTCTTTTGCCTCCTTGGGAAAACATGTTTTTGCCCTGTGATTGTACATTTTGCTTAGATGACGCTTCTTAGCCCTCAAGAGTATAAATTGTCTGATCCCAATTCCCAGGTTCATGATGCCAATTAGAGTGATAAACATCCTGTAACTTCCCAGCTCAGAAATTCCTGAAGGCTAGCCCCTGCTCAGAAGTCATCTTAGTTCCTATCCATAGGTGAAGACATCCAGCTTCCTTTCTTGGGAGAATGCCAAGAGCTAGTTTACAACCAAACCACTGCTGATCTGCCAGTTGATGGGATGTATAATGAAAGACTGCCATTTAAAAATGGCCTTTGGGATGGTGGATGCTTCAAGACAGGCATAAAATCAAGTCTTCTGTGGACCTCATTTTACTTAATAGGGTTAGCATATTTAAAAAAAAAATACTTGCTGATGCTATAGTTTGCTAAATTTCATCCTCTCCAAGAATAAGACCAATGTCAGCTTTGAAGACTCCTACCAGCTACTACTAGTGACTGCTAATCTGGAGTCGATTACCTACAACTAATGCTTTTACTGACAGATATGTCTTTACCCTGTATGCCATCGCTGTCTGATGTCAGCTTATCACAGTACGGAATTTTTTAAAATCTGCATCAAACACAGTCTCAGCTACACGCATCACTAGTGATTTCTCCTTGTTTCTTTATTTTTTCCCTGCAACACCATATTCCAGTCAAGCAGAAAATTCTACTTTACATTTTTTGGTCTCCAGTATAAAATTCTCTTCATCTAATTCTGATGTGTGGTTTCTATGTTCTCAACTCTCAGGTAGTTTAGTTTGCCCAATTTCAGTGAGTGAGTCTGTCTAATGGCTTTTGTTATAATGTTTATATCAATGATATAAAATTAATATCTATTATCTCAAATTTCCCCCAGCTTCTAGGCATATATTTAAAGATGGTATATGGATATACTATCCATATATCATAAATGCACCGTGTTTTAGCTTATTCATCTATCTACCAATTTCATTCAATTATGCAATAAATATTTATGGATTTTGGCACTGGTCACATATAATTCATAAATAAGAAACACCTGCTCCTATGAAATTCTTATTATGCCTCATTTCTAAACTCTAACCTATGTATGGGTTTATTGATATCAAATGAACAAAATATTTGTTCAAGCCAATACATTCCTACTGATAAATTCTATATTCTGACAAGAGACACAGCTTCTGCTATTTTCTGATTTACCACCCAACCTCCTCAATATGTTTTCAAACTGTTTGTCTACAGCCATTATAAAAGCATTCATCATTTCTCACCTGGGGAATTAAAATTCTCTGAGCCAACATTTTTGTGTATTTTCCCTCTCTTCACTGTCCACTGAAATGGCACTCATAAAAATATGGTTATTGCACTTCCTAACATGTTTCAGTGGCATCGTTGTGCTTTCAAGGAGAAAAAAGAAATGTATCTGTCACAATGTCCAACGTGATCTAGACCCCAGTCCATTCACATCTCATTTCCCCCATGTCCCCCGCTCTCAGCTCTCCCAGGTAGTCTGATGTAACAGATCCTGTCTGTGCCTTGTATACGTGTACTTGGCCTACCTGGAGGTTACCACAGACTGACAGGTTCTTACCACGTTGAATTCATGGAGGGAAAGAGCAGAGTGGTGGTTACCAGGGCAGTGAGTAAAGTGCCCACTCGTACAAGCTAAGTAAATTTCACAAACAAAATGCATATCTGTACAACTCCACTTTCCAATTCTATAGTGTATATTGGAGACATTAAGAGAGTAGACCTTCATTGTTCTCACCATATTAAGAAAATAGAAAAGTCTGTGGATAATGAATATAATTAGCCAGTTTGTAGGACAATACAGGCGGTAAAATTTAAACCCCTACCCAGATCTAGCCAATGGACAGGACAGTCTCCATACTTGAGTGGAGAGTGGGATATGACTTTCTCATGTACTCTGGTGCCTCACATTTGACTATGTCCCCTGGAGAGGGAGACCTAGTGGCACTCAGAGGAAGGACAGCAGGTCACCAAGAAGAGACTTGATACCCTATGAGCATATACGGGGGAGGTAATCCCCCTCAGGAACAGTCATAGGGGAGGGGAATAAGGGGAAAATGGGAGGGAGGGGAGAATGGGAGGATACAAGGGATGGGATAACCATAGAGATGTAACAAGAATAAATTAATAAAATAAATTAAAAAAACAATTGAGTTGTAATATGAATAAAGTAATTAAATAAAAAATGTCAAAAAAATAATTAGCCAGTTTGTACACATTTCACTATGTACATTACAATGATATGTCATACACCTTAAATATATACTATTTTAATGAATAACCTATATCTGAATTGACCTAGCAACAAGAGTTAAGAGTTAGTAAGTAAGTAGTTCAACTTCTTTGCCACTAAGTGGGGTAGTTCTGAGTCTTGTTTGACATATGCACTCTATAAAGGGTCTCAATCAAGGTAGGATATATTGGTGATACAACCTACTGTGGCCAGATTGCCTCTCTCCCCACCTGTCCTGTCTCATTGTAATCTGGGATCTGTCCTTCAGGTATCAAGCTGATGCAAACCTTCAGTCACATAGGAAAAGGAGACCTCAGCTGAAGAGCTACCTGGATCAGATTAGACTTTGTAAAAGTCAATGATAGATTTTCTTAATTGCTAATTGATGTAGCAGTGCCCAGACTACTACAAGTGGTACCATCCTTAGGCTGGTGAGGATGAGCCACATAAGAAAGGTACTTGAGTAAACCTGGGAAAGCTAGTCAGGAAACAGCATTCCTTTATACTATAAAGTCTACAGTGCTTTCTTTACTGCCTGCCTCAAGTTCCCATCCTCGCATCCCTTGGTGGTGGACTATGGCCTGGAAACCAAATAACCCCTCCTTCCCCAAGTGGGTTTTGGTCAGTATTTTATCATAACAACAGAGAAGCAAACTGCTACAGGATCACGTCTGAAAGTAAGTTGTTAGCCAGGAAGTATTTATAAGAAAGTTACCTTATGAAAAAAAAAAAAAACAAATTAAAACATCTGACATCTAAGTACTATGTCTTGGTTAAGTTCTAGTGACATGGGCCATATTCTCCTGGTTCAGCATCTTCGCACATTCTCTCCTGTCTTCTTGCTGCCATCTTCGCTGCCTTTCCATTCTAAGACAATCTAAACATTGAGTCCCATGACAAGTTTAATGCAACATTTTGACCCACCTTCACTGAAATCTTTCACCATAGAAATTTCAACCGAGATGATGATATTTTTATATAGCATCGAATGCTTTTTTTTAATTAATTTATTCTTGTTATATCTCTATGGTTATCCCATCCCTTGTATCCTCCCATTCTCCCCTCCCTCCCATTTTCCCCTTATTCCCCTCCCCTATGACTGTTCCTCAGAGGGATTACCTCCCCCTGTATATGCTCATAGGGTATCAAGTCTCTTCTCGGTGACCTGCTGTCCTTCCTCTGAGTGCCACTAGAGACAGGTATTTAGCATGTTTGTGTGAACATCCTTCCACACTGTTTCTTAGGGCTACAAGGCACTTTTCTATGTTTCTTTCCTCACCAGTCAGTAATACCACACACTATAAGTTTCTCTATAAGATATATGGGGTGGCTATTAAATAAGTGAGCAAATTGTACTAAAATAATTCAGCAGCAAAACTAACTTCTGTTCATAGAAAATATTTTTTAAAATTAGTTTCACACAACAAATCTCAGAAGACATGTAGTTTGCAATAAATATAGCCCAAAGCAGCACATTTAAGTCTACTTGGAAGTCAGATGACACTCATTTATTTTATACAGATTGTACTTCCTGGGCCACTATAATAGTTAATGAACTGTTTAATGAGTCAATCCTGGATATTAACTTATAACCACGATGAGATGCACTTGCTCTCTTGTTTTTCACGTCGGCCTATACAAGCTAAGGCTCCATGATTATCACTGAGCATGAAAGAATAACCTCCTGGCTCGACCTCCCCATGCTCTTGCCGTT
The DNA here is from genome assembly GCA_907169655.1 of Acomys percivali. Taxonomy (NCBI): domain Eukaryota; kingdom Metazoa; phylum Chordata; class Mammalia; order Rodentia; family Muridae; genus Acomys; species Acomys percivali. Next base: position 651,960 of record OU015747.1, on the reverse strand, counting down.
GGATGTCACTCCATAAAGGCTTGAGACTCACGAGACGAACCCGCCTCTCCAGTAGCCAGATGGAGAGATGTGTGAGCCTCTTTTTGGGGATGCTTTGACACATGTAGCCGGTGGCTGCAATAGCTTGTTTAACGAGACTCTTTTCCCTCCTCTCCATCATCTGAAGCTATCGTTTATTGAAAAGCTGACTTTCAAAGCACACTCTAGAACAGCTTTTCTGTACAGCTGCAATGCTATTTAAAACTTCCATGAATATCTCCACAAAAAAAAAAAAAACAAGAAAAATTTAAGCTGAAATCATGCTCTCAGGAAGGACACAGTAGAATATGACCCTGTGGGAGGAAGATTTAGAAAAGGAAAACTGGTTGTTAATTTAATGTAGATAGCGTAAAATCAGACATTTTCATCTGAGGTAGGAAAGCACCTGAAGTTACTAGAGAAATCACCCTTCAGGCAATTTCAAGAGACTCCGGTAGACATTTGCAGACTGCCTTTATGCCACCTCTTAATAGGCTCCAGAAATGTGAACAAATGTGTCTCTTTCTGCTGTGGTATGGGTAAAGAATAAACACTAAAATCAGTACTCTAGACACCAGGCAGATGGAGAGATGCAGCAACATCATTGTGAAGAGCCACAGATTGATCCCTGGTGACTATACTAGTCAACCTCAAACCCTTATTTCAGGGGCATAGGGAGAACTCCAGTAACTGACTGGTGATTCTAGTTACAATCATAGGATTTTTTCATCTCATTCAAGGAGTGAATCTATCATCTTACTGCTGTGACCAAGCCATCCCACTGTGGCCCTTTAAGATCCCTTCGCCTCACTGCATAATGCTAATGCTTCCTTGACTCTCATCAAAGTGAAAACTTTTTTTTTTTTTATTGAGGCAAGTTTTTAGTTTTGAATGGATATTGGTAGTAAAGTCATGACACTTCAACTAATGAAGAAACATGTCAAGTTCCAACAAAGAGTCATAAATCATAAAACTTTTCTCTGTGTTTTAATTTTACTATTTTTTTAAAAAATTTTATTAATTTATTCTTGTTACATCTCTATGGTCATCCCATCCCTTATATCCTCCCATTCTCCCCTCCCTCCCATTTTCCCCTTATTCCCCTCCCCTATCACTGTTCCTGAGAGGGATTACCTCCCCCTGTATATGCTCATAGGGTATCAAGTCTCTTCTTGGTGACCTGCTGTCCTTCCTCTGAGTGCCACTAGGTCTCCCCCTCCCGGGGTATACACTATGGAATACTACTCAGCTATTAAAAACAAGGAATTCCCTAAATTTGTGGATAAATGGATTGAGCTAGAAATGATCATAATGAGTGAGTTAACCCAGAAGCAGAAAGACTCAAATGGTATATACTCACTTATATCTGCATACTAGCCCAAGGGGCATGTCCCACGAAAGCCTTCCCTTACCAGGAAACTGGGACAGAGGGGAGGACATCCTATTGGGACTCTAGATGAGAGAACCATGTGAGAATAGCAGTGTAGAAGGATCCAGTGGGTCCTAGAAACCTACAAGTAGAACATTATGATAGGCAGATTTGGGCCAAGGGGTCCCGCTCAAACTAAGGCACTAGCCAAGGACAATACAGGCGGTAAAATTTAAACCCCTACCCAGATCTGGCCAATGGACAGGACAGTCTCCACACTTGAGTGGAGAGGGGATATGACTTTCTCATGTACTCTGGTGCCTCACACTTGAGAGTGAAAACTTTTAGAATGTGGTATCTCCAGTACAACCCACATTTCCCTTGCTGAAAATATTCTATTTCACTCCTGACAAATGACCTGACAAATGAAATTATAATGGATACCACTCAGTATTATTTTGTATTTTGGGGCTATTTATTCTGAAGCGATTGATAAAAAACTAGTTGATTACACCTTTGGAAGATCTCAGAAATCACTGACCAAAGAAAAGGCAGCATGAAAACTGCTTTGTATTCCACTGAGTGTTATGAAAGTCCTAAGGTTCATTTTTTGCTAAATTTTAGCTTCTTATATAATAGGGTCTCAAAGCTGTGACTAAGTGAATTCTTGATAAAATGTTGAATCACTTTAAATAAAGAAATGGCACAATATCAAATAAAGAAATGGCAGGATGACTGTAATATATAAACAAGAGGTCCATGCCTTGCATGACACTTGACACAAAGCACTCTAAAAAATTTCTTGATAGAATGAATAAATGAATGTGCACAATCTTGAGACCCTGGTGCTTTTGGAAGCACTGAATGCTCCACATAAACGTCTTACCTCATCATTTCATCACAAAGCATGATTAAAGCACCCATCAGACTCAACCAAATTTAATCATATTATAAAGCCTTGTGAAATTAACAAATGAAAATGCAGTGCCATTTTGAGCCCTTATACTGTGAAAAAGGTCCCTGGGTTTAAAAATACCTTTCTAGCAGACTGAAAGAAATACTCTTTTTCTCGTGTTGTTCTTTCCTTTGTTTCCGTAGGAAACAGTGACTTCCAGGGATCCAAGATGACACAACACAGATTGCCAAATTGCATGCCACCCTGCAGTTGCCAAGGAGATAACGTATGTCATTCCTACAAATAACATGTTGCTCCTGCCTTCATTTCCTTTATCTAGCTTTTAAAGATATTTTCGCCTGAGCTGAACGCAGATAGTGTACAACGTGAACTGATGGAAACATTTCTCTTTAAAAAGTTTGTTTACCCCACTCTCCCAAGGCACATTACATACTCAGCTTATGGAAGGCCTGAACATGTTTTATGCCGATTTTGGAACTGGTGATTCAGCAGTTTTCACTGGGGAGTTGGGGGGCGGTGCATCCTGAACACTGTCTGCCTGTGTTCTAAGTAAAGGTCCAATTAAATCCACACCTGGCACTAACATCTTCCAGTCCAAAATGGCCTACCAGCAAAGCAGCTGCACTGAGTTGGATGTCAGTGGGGAAGAAGAGAAGCAAAGGCAGAGGAAGGGAAGAAAGAAGGACAAAAGCATGAAAAATCAGGACGAAGGGAAGGGAAACGAAGAAATGCTTACATATCACCTGTTGCGATGCACACTGAACACATTTAAGACGAGTAAGAATTAGTAAAATTTAGGGTATTGGGTGACACGCCAATTAGCAAAGGCTGAGCCAGTATGTCAACCTGGGTATAGGTTGATTGACAGGAGGTGTTTCCTCATGATCTAGAGCGGCATAGTGCAATCACCCAGAACAGTGGGCAGAAGCAACAGCAGCCCCTGATAAAACTGGACTCACTGCAAAGCTATTGGGGTGTCTCGCGTGGGTGCCTCACATTTGACCATGTCCCCTGGATGGGGAGACCTGGTGGCACTCAGAGGAAGGACAGCAGGTCACCAAGAAGAGACTTGATACCCTATGAGCATATACAGGGGGAGGTAATCCCTCTGAGGAACAGTCATAGGGGAAGGGAATAAGGGGGAAATGGGAGGGGAGAATGGGAGGATACAAGGGATGGGATAACCATAGAGATGTAACAAGAATAAATAAATTTAAAAAAAAGAGAGAGAGAGAGAGGCTGGGATCAAAATCACCCTAAAGACATCTTCGCTCCAGTGCCTCACAATTGGTTCTTCCTGTGTCAGCTAGACTACCCTACAGTACACTAGAAACAGTAGCATCAAGTGAATGGTTAATGCAAGGTGTGCTAAGCATAGACATTTGAAACTTTAGTCTTATCATCGTATTCCATTACACTTTCTCAGAGAACTCTGTCCTAGAAAAAAGTCCCCAGAACTCTAAAATGTTCTACCTGTGAATCTAGATAGGCCTGAACCATGAACCTGCTCAGCAATAAGACTTGCACAGACTAGCACCCAATCAGTACTGTAACCACTAAAACAAGCACAGCTTTTATCTCATATATATCAAACTATTATCATAAATGCAGAGAGCCTCAGCTGGAAAAAAATGGGATATTAAGGACATGAAGAGAGAACACTAAGGAGCAAACACAATCGTCAGACTGTGGAGAACATTCAAACCGGAAAGGAGGAACCATTATGGTGAGCTGGTGAAAAAGAAGCAAAGACTCACGTCCCATTGCTTGCATTGCTGGGAGTGTGTGACTGTGTTCGCTCTGCTGTTCTGGAAGAGTGGCCCAGAATAAACATCCATAATGCTTTATTTCATGTAGCAATTTCTGAGATGCTGCTGCACAATGAATTCAGCTGCACAACACAGTGCTAAATCAGGTCTATTAAGTAAAACCTCAGTCCAAGCAAGAGTGTTCATCCTAGAGTGGAACACTTGGGCTCATACTTAGCCTCTTGCTAATGAGTCCAGTGTATATTCTTACTCAGGCCAGAAAATGGGATTAACCCTTTTAGGATCTCCTCCATGCTCAACAAAACATTCCTAAAAATGGAAGCACTTACTTAGCAAGGCATATCTCAGAGGGACAAAGACCAGACATCCACCTCAGAATACCTTTTCTCACATTTATTTGTAGCTTTTACTTTGTTGCATTTGCCTTGTCTCAAAAAAGGCAACAATGAAATCTAGCCTGTACATATGCCCTAATTGAAGAAAACAATCTAACAAAATTCCTGAGAATAAAAACCTAATGTTTCTGTCTTGCATTATAAAACAATTTGTCTACATCTTACATAACCACTATCCCACAATGAAGCTGCCACGAGCTCTCTCCGTCCTTCGCTCCTTTCATTTCACCCTCTGCGTGGGAGAGAGAAGTAAAGAGAAAGATTCTCTCTCTCTCTCTCTCTCTCTCTCTCTCTCTCTCTCTCTCTCTCT
>OU015747.1:623997-647173 GCA_907169655.1 Acomys percivali | reverse complement strand
CTCTCTCTCTCTCTCTCTCTCTCTCTCTCTCTCTCTCTCTCTCTCTCCATCTCTGTAACTTAGAAACTGCTATGACTTCCAGAAGCGTGATTGACTTAGTCACATTTAATGGCTACAAAATGACTGGATGGGCATGAGAAAATTAGTTGTGGTACATAATTATCCTAAATTGTCTCATTGGTTTCTGTAATCCTCTATTAATTGCAAACTCTGCCATTAATTCTATTATAGCATAACATTACAGCCACATATAATCTATATTACTATTGGAGGCTAAAAAAATTTTTTTTTGCAAATTTCAGTGGTCAAGTAAGGGCATTTCTTCCAGAAAAAATACTAAACTGGGGCTACCATAAGGACAAAAATTTTAACCGTGGACGCTTGCAGATGCACATGAAAAAAGATGACATATTCATTATGTGCTAATTGAAAAGTGTTTTTCTAGTTTGCTGTGAATCTAAGAATCATGTAGAAAAATTATTTTGATCAATAAAAATGAGCATAGTATGTGCCTATCTATATTCTAGTTCATGATGTGTTGATAAATTTCCTTACACACATTTATAGTAATGCATTAGATAAAAAGAATTTGCTGTGCTACAATGAATATTATTCACTACAGACATATAGTACTGAATGATTTATGGAATTTTAGAAAATGAATGCAATTCATAAAGAAATAGTGGGAAAATAAGTATAAGGAATACAAACGAAATATTAAAGGTCTTAAAGAATTCGTGTTTTAATGAACAGAAAACAAATAGGAATCCCTATATAAAAGTCTCATTCTGTTTCTTTTGAATTGCTGGAGGGTACTAAAATAACTTTCTGTCAGCAGCTCCGGTCCCCATTGACTATAATCTATTTCAGTCCTAAAATGTATTCTTTTTCTGTAGATAATAGGTAACCTCCTCAGTGCCATTTTTAGAGCAGCCCCATTAGCAAACATTAGGCAGACAGCATGGGAACATTTTTCAGGATCGGCTGGAGCAAAGTGGGTTTCTTGCAGAAGCAGCAATAGTGAGCTGAGCACATGGGAGAGTGCTTATTGAAGCTTGAAATCTATACAAACCTCTGCTGCTTCCAGTCAAACTGAAATAAAGCAACTTACAAACAGTCCCATGGAGAACAGTCAGATGCCCACAAAGGATTTGTTCTCCTCTGTCCCAGGTACACTGAGCGGAGCTCCAAATTTGTAATGTTTCAGTTGTAAAAACAAACCACAAAAACAGAGCCACAGAGTATAATCAATGAAAATGTCATATTCGTTTGATGTCATGATTCAGCATATGGAAAAAATAATTGTTGGCCATATCTGCCTTATCTTTACTTCAAAAGTCTGCCATCATGCACCTATTTCTTTTAACCACTTGACCAGAAAATCGTGGCATTTTCATATAGTCTCAACCTATAAACTCAGATTTTCTTCAGAAAAAAAAAAAAAAAGAATCCCACAAGCTCATGTTTTCATGGAAGAATCAACCACTGAATGCCAGTTACACAGCTGGTGCTGTACAATGACCACCCACTCCCCTTCCCAGTTTTAGCTAAAAAGCTACTCAAAAAAAATAACTTTTAGGTTACTCAGTGGTTTTCAGGTCCTTGCTTACTGTTTCAGAAAACACCACCTAAGGTCCACAGAGGCCTCCACTGACCACCTTCTGGGTAGAATGCCCATATCAGAGACACTCCAAGTGAATTCTTAGAAGATCACCCACAAAGTTCTTTCTTCATACAAGCCAGAAAGCATGTCTGTGGGATCTAAGAATAACTTAACCAGAATAATTCAGTGACTCTAGCTGTCCTCGCCAGCACTCTTCTGTGCTGGAAAGTAGAGATGATAACCCACACACTCAAATTAAAGCTTAAAGCTATATCTGATGAGAAAGCAAGGATAACACTTGCCACATACGGGAGAGTTTTAAAAAGGAGGGGGCGTTGGCCTGATGTTAAAAGAGAGTCATCTAAATTTCCTTCAGTTATCCCAAGTCCTTAGGTAGGTCTTAAAAAACAAACAAACACACAAACAAACAAACACACAAAGACAAAATAAAACAAAAAAACCAACAATGTTAGAATAGAGTTAATTGGAATCATCTGTGATACGGTTTTGACTCAAGACTTGTGTTATTGTTAGTATTTTGAAAGGACTGCAGATGGTTCATTCATCTTTTTTATTTCTTGACTTAGTCAATAGATACTGAGGTGTTAGGTTTTATGCTAAATATTAGTCTTAATTGTAATAGTCTTTTAAATATGTGTCCCATAGACTAACCCCATTTAGTCACATAGATTCACAGTTTTTAAAACTAGAGACAATAGCATACTTATTCCTATACAAAAATTGGCTTTCTGCTCTTTCTACACACAGAATTCCTACTGTCCTTTGACAGTTTATAAGTGTCAATTCTCAGACAAAGCCTCAAAGATATGGACACAAAGAAAGTGCAAATGTGGCCGTGTGTGAGAGATGGGCCTTGAAGATCACAAAACTGGGCAATAAGAGATACTTTGGGGAAGCCTGTCATGCATCAGCCAAGTGAGAAACCTATGTGAGCCAAAATATTAAGTAAATGTCCCATACACAAGGTAACTGAAAAAACTCTGCCTTCTTAAAAGTGTTGGGAAATTGACCAAAACACATGATAATTGTCTTTTTAAAAAGGCACTTTTTCTTACATAATATGCTCTAATTCATTTAAGTGAAATGAAGTAAGTCATACCCAAACTGATGCATCTTGAAACTGCTAAATCATCTGAGGCTGAGCAAAAAGCTGGAAATTTAGAGATGTATATTATGTTGTGGGAAAATTAGCTTCTCAAAATAGCAAGGAGAAAATTGGCAGCTTCATCAAATAAACCAGAAGGAATGAATAATTTTACTCAGTAGCTCACAGACTAGAACTTGCTGCAAAATATATCTAAACACTGAGAGAAGTTTGTTTCAAGCATTGTGTACTTTAAAGCTGTGTCTTTTTCTATCTTGTCAGGAAGTGTCGGTCCACCGATTACGTTGGCACAAATGGTGAAAGATCAAATAAAATGCATTTAAGATAACACATATTTTCCAATGAGAATGTGTGGTTCTTTCATGTATTGCCATCTATGGAACGATATATACATATATATATAATATATATATATATATATATATATTATATATATATATATATATTTCTCAAGAGGCATTTCTTGAGCACCTGATCTAATCTGAGCAATTGTTCTAGAATCATTCGAAGGCTAATAGAGTAAATTTAGAAATAAAAACCCTAACAACATACTAATAGTTTATAAATTATACGTCAATTCTAAAATGATCCTTCCTCTACTCTATGAACATCATAAGCCAACTAATGATAGCTACATTAATGAGCTGGCTCATTTCTAGGCTATTCTTTTCATCTGCTGAGTATCAGTATAATGCAAGATTTACCATCTAAAATCTGCTGAGAGCCACCACGTCCTAAACATTCAGTGTCCTTCTCACAGTGTCCTTTGTTTCCCATAGGATGACTGCTCCTCTCTGTCATCTTTATACACCTGTGTTCTCTCACCAAATATAGCATAAATCCTATAAGGGCAAACAGTTCTGTAAATATTTTCTCATGATATTCTCTTGATCATATATTGGAAATAAATAATCCTTATTAGATACGTGAATGTATATAAAATAGTTTATTCCAACTCAAAGTTCAGAAGAATACTTGCTTGAGTTTGTTTCTTAATCTTTAAAATGTCAAAAAATAACAACAAGTTGTGGGTTATTTAATCTATGATTTATTAAAATTACTGTCAAATTAATTGATGACTTTTGGATTTGACAAACTCTGCATACATTTCATGATGGACTAGGCTTGGGGAATGTACATTTCTGTGACTTTGCTAAACTTTGTTAAGCAGTATCTTACTTATAAGTGGGACATAATTTCAAAGGGATATTTACATTTTTAATAACATGGACATTGTGATGACTTTCAGAACAATCAGAAATGAGGTAGGACAGAGTGTGTGAGAAGAGGCAGGGTGGAGGCATTTCAGGGGGTTCTAACTGAAGGTCAGGAGTTTGTAGAAGTTTCTAAGCAGATATTTGGATGCAGTGTATCTGGCTTTAAATCTTGGCTCACTTACACAGCAGTCATTTACTACACATTAATTCTGCCAGTTACCAAAATGAAGGGCCATCATTGTCAACCACAAAGTTATGTGTTTAATAAGACAACTCATCTTACAGTTTGCTGTGAAGACCAGACTTAACATATATATATATATATAAACTCACACAACATGTTCCATGCGGTAAGCAACTCAAGAAATGGCCTTGGGGGCTGGAGACATTGGTGATTAAGACTGTTTGCTGCTCTTGCAGAGGACCCAGGTTCAGTCCCAGCACCCACAAGATGGCTCACAACTATCTGTAACTCCAGTTTAAGGAGACTTAATACCCTCTTCTGACCTGCTCATGTACCAGGCACGCATGTGGTACATATACAAAAATATACACAAAATACTCATCTATGTGTAGATATGTGTGTCATTTTTAAATGGCATTGGATAACTATCATTATCACGATGCTAAACTGCTTTCTCAACTTGTATCGTTAATACACTCCACTACTTCTCATTTATTATGTTATCTGTAAAAATGGAGTATATGGCAAAATGAACAAATTTGCTATTAATCTAAATGATCTATATTTATACCCACTTCATGCATATACTCTGCCTTCTGTCATACATTATGATGGCATATTCCCTTACTTCTTCCTTAAAATCTAGCTAATATATTCAACTTCCTCTTGCACTGTTAAATTTACGGTGTATTCATCTCTGAAGAAGAAAATAGCCTATCTTCTGTTAGGATGCTAATTCTGATTATTTATTTGTCTCTCCATATGACATTCTTAAGAACAATAACCAAAATATACTAATGTGGCTTCAATAAGCTACAAAGACTGACTACTTTCTTCCCTTTAGCATCTGAATGCTATCCCTTAACTCATACGGTTTTTTTCATTTCAAAGACTAAGTTGATGTCTTAGCTTAATTTTCTCTGATATAATTCTTTATTTGCCCTTTCTACCTTTCCACAGTAGAGTCATTTTTTATAATTACTTGTTCAATATCAAGTCTCCTCAGTATCTTACCTATTGAAGGAAAAAAAATCACAGTATTTCCAACATAGTGATGCTAAATATTTTCTATAAATATATACGTGATTATAACAGGTTCCCAGTATATAATCAATTATAGTACTTCTGCAGTATTTCTCTGGGATTTCTGCAGTTCTAGAGTAATTGTTTACACTACTCTCAGTGGGCTTGACTTGTTAATTGTAGGTCATTCTCAAGATGAACAACCTGCCTCTCAATAGACTAACACTGTGGAATTTTGTATTTGAATCTTCAGCGACTAACTGTGATAGGTGGCTGGTATCTGCTTGTAACTCATAAGCTGAGATGTGCACCCATACATGAAGAACACAACTGCACATGAAAGAAGATAACAAAATTAGCACAAAAACGCAAGGTACAACATGAAATAGAATTCTGATTTTCTTTATATAAATTGCTGGGTTAAATGCATGTACAATTAAACAATCACTCATGACCTAAATAATATTAGTAATTACAGAACACTTAGTACTTAAGAAGCTGTATGTTTGGGAAGCTAAATAAGATGTAAGGTTTTAAAGAATGTCATTAAACTCTTGTCACAAACATGCTTAAATGTCAAATGAAATGACAGTACTAATCTATGTCCTTTTGTCAAGTTGCCAAGGTAGTAAGAGAAGTTGAAGTATGAAAGGGGTAAGAACAAAAGGAAAGATACTTGTACTTTTTAGTCTAAACTATTTAAAGAACAACATTTCTTTAAGGATGATGGAAGTGAAGATTTGAAACTGACCCACTTCTGCAAACTTTAGGAACAGAATGAAGCTTGGATATTCCCAACCATCAGGAAATCACTGCATTTAGCACATCACAGACTCTAACACCTATGAAATGAAGTGACTACAATGATCAAACGCTATTTGGCTAATCTGTTCCTTGTCCTGAATAGCTGCATAGATGTTACTTCTTTGGCTTCATTTCTAAGTGTCCTTTTCAGTGCTTTACTGCTGTCCATTAGCTACCCCCAACTGCTGACAAACGTGCCTCAGATTTGATCACTGCACAGTATAAACATGAACTGGAATGCCATGGCGTGGTACATAAATATGTACAATTATTACGAATGGTCACAAGGACAGAAATAAAGAGATGGCTCCAAGTTTTAGAGCATGTAGTGCTCTTGGAGAGTACACAAATTCGGGTCATGAAATTGAGAGAAATTTGTTGAAAATAACAGGTTCTGTGCGAATTGGAAGGTGATGAGAGATGGTAATAGGAGTTAAAAATTACCAAAATACATTACATAGATTGTAAAGGTGACAAAGAATGAGACACAGTTTAAAATTATGAACAAAAGACTAACATTGGCTTATCAGTGTCCATGTCTCTTCCTGTCTGTACATGTTTTATATATGTATGTTCTTGTATAAAAATGTTTATATACCTATATATTATATATAAACATTTTTATACAAGAACACACATATATATATATATATATGTACACACCAACATTCTAATGTCTATGTTTTATTTAATATGTGCTACACACAGACATTATAAAGCACGGCCTTCAATAAAGCATATTTGAAGCAGTTTCAATATTGCATTTACCATATTGAATCTTATCGTGCCTGCACTATCATAACCATAGAAGTTAGTTGTAGAAAACCTGTTTCTTCTTCTTGTAAAATGGCTCTTGTGAGCTTGGAAATATGTAGCACATATAAAGTACATCATATAAGACCTGACTTACAAGCTCAGTTAATATAAGATACTGTTGTTGCATCACTAACTATTTTTCATAAGATTTAGCATGTCAGATCTAGGGTCCAGATGAGGAGATAGATCTCCTGGATGTGGATAAACAGGAAATTGTGAACTGCCCGGTGTGGGTTCTGGGAACTGACCTGAGATGCTCTGTGAGAACAGTCCATGCCTTTAACCTCTAGGTCATGTCTCCAATCCCTGACTTTGTGTCTTGTGTGTGTGTGTGTGTGTGTGTGTTTGTGTGTGTGTGTGTATGTGTGTGTGTTTGTGTGTGTGTGTTTGTGTGTGTGTGTTTGTGTGTGTGTGTATGTGTGTGTGTGTTTGTGTGTGTGTTTGTGTGTATGTGTGTGTTTGTGTGTGTGTATGTGTGTGTGTGTTTGTGTGTGTGTGTTTGTGTGTGTGTTTGTGTGTGTGTTTGTGTGTGTGTGTTTGTGTGTGTGTTTGTGTGTGTGTGTTTGTGTGTGTGTATGTGTGTGTGTGTGTTTGTGTGTGTGTATGTGTGTGTGTGTTTGTGTGTGTGTGTATGTGTGTGTGTGTGTTTGTGTGTGTGTGTTTGTGTGTGTGTGTTTGTGTGTGTGTTTATTTAATTGTTAAGAAAGCTTTCTTGGTTTAAATTTTATAGTTACTTATCTTTCAAATCATCCTATTCATCCAAATTGTCTGTATCCATTAGAAAGAGGATGTTAAAAAGGAGCAGTGATGATAAAGGAGAACAAAGGCATGAGGGCTGTGTCCAACTCACACGTTAGGATAGAGCTAAGGTCAAAATTCAGGTAATGGTGGGCAGAAACAGCACGATGTTGTGTGCCCCTTAAGATATGCAAAGGTATGCTTGAGCCTTTGATAACTATTCCAGAAATTGGCTTTTCATCCTTTTTATGAATACTCCATTAAGCTATAATCTTTTCAATTCTCAGAGAACAAAAACAGTCACTGTAAGCCTCTGTCTGGCCACTAAAAGTCCATAGGTCAAATAAATCAATGGCTAGTGAACTCCCAAAAGACCTTTGAACTAAATGTCATTAAGCTCAAAAGTCTTTTACAAATGCGGTGCTCAAATACATTTTGGGCAAAGTCAGTATCACTCAAAAAAGTAGCTGGTGGTATATTTTACTTGAATAAACAAGTTTTGGCTGTCTGATTACAACCTCTACTGACACTCCAAACCAAGGATTCTTAGAATATTTCATTTCAGGAATAATTTACAAACTTTTGTTTTTAGCACTTTCTTTCTATTTTTTGTATTTTCTTCTCCCTATATATCTGTCTCCCGAGGTATTTCCCACTTAGTGTTTTCTCGACCTATGAAGTTGTACTTGTCACCGAGGCCAAGCAAGGAGCTGAACTCAAACTTGCACTAAGTCATTTGTCACTGTCTTTAAAACATGGATAAACAAAGCAGACTGACATACAGATCTGAGTCGCTGCACAGGCTGTCGTTATTCAGGACATAAAGCACACGATGAATATTAGTTTTGTTTTAAAATCATCCTAGAGTCTGAAATGGCTTGACTTTTAATAATTTTGCAAATACATTTCTTCTTGCAGTCTACTTATGTTGTAAGCACACAGTACATGTGCTGTGCTGCAGAGAAGTTTCTGAGTCACAGCAACGCAACCAAGCAGATGAGCTCAGCCAAGCTTTACTTGATGAGGACTGCTGAAGCTAAGAGATACGTTTCAGAGAGCAAATGAAAGATGGTCAGTTATCTCCTCATCTTTGGAAATTTGACATGAAAATGTTATTCAGAGTACCAGCCACTTTAATGTATTTATATTTTATCATTATATCAGTGCAATAAATTTTATCACTTGCAAATACAGAAAAGAGAACAGAATCAATTCTTTATAAATGGATTTTTGTGATAGTATATTACTACATAGCCCATGTTCATATCATATTTGTGATTTTCCCTCTGTCTTTCAAGTTGCATGAATTATAGGTGTGTGGCACTACACCTGGATTTCATCAAATACATTTCACAACCTAGAAGCTTAGAATAAAGCCATTTTGGAATTAGCATGAGCTAATGTTTACACTGGACATTTATTGTATTTTACAATTTCAACATTGTTAGAAAATTACAAGTTGAGACAAACTGCTTTTGAAACAAACTGCTTTAAGCCTTAAAGACAACTATACTGATATAAAAACATGTGATATAAAACATGACATATATCTTGCAGAGTGCATAAGAAAAAGGGAAAACTTTAATTTCAGAAGACGTTAGCAAAGTTAATATTGAGAATATCAGTACTATTAGAAATGTCAAATGATGTTGAGAGTTCAGCTCAGTAGTCACACTTCCCTAACAAGCACACGGCCCAGACTGGATACTCAGATCACAGCACAGAAGGAAGTAAGGAGGGAAGACTAGAGAAAGGAAAAAGGGAGGGAGGTTGGAATTAAAAATCATTTCAAGGGAAAGGCATTCACATGAAAGGAAAAAGGGTTGTTTTATAACTACATTTATGGACTGATTCAGATAAAAAGCACTTTCAAACTGTAAAATTCTGGAAGTCAATGACTTTACCATGTATTTAAAAATAGTCAAATTAGAAGAAAGATTGGTGTAGTCTGTAAAAATTTATAAAATAAGTTTTGTATATTTCAAATATTGTGACGACTATGGCAGTCTTTTTTTTCCACTTTATTTTTTTTATTTAATTAATTTATTCTTGTTACATCTTAATGGTTATCCCATTCCTTGTATCCTCCCATTCTTCCCTCCCTCCCATTTTCCCCTTATTCCCCTCCCCTCTGACTGACTGTTCCTGAGAGGGATTACCTCCCCCTGTATATGCTCATAGGGTATTAAGTCTCTTCTCTTCTCAGTAACCTGCTGTCCTTCCTCTAAGTGCCACTAGGTCTCCCCCTCCAGGGGACATGGTCAAATGGCAGTCTTTTAAAAAGTAAAGTAATGATGATTTTAGTAAAATGTGTTGCTAAAATAACTATCATAAACCATGGAACAATAAAAATATTACTCAAATCAATATTTCTGAAGGCTTATAATAAAAAATTAGCAGAGTTAAATAAAAATAAAACCTAGAAATTTTAATATTCTCTCTATATATTCTTATCTCAAAAGGAAAAAATATTCCAGAACACACAGCAAATAACTTTGATAATATTAATTTCAAAATTATGAATCACAGAATTCTATACAGAAGAGATCTGAATTCAGTAAAAACTGTTCATAAATAAAAAAGCATGAAAAGAAATTAATATGTATGCTCACATGTCTTGAAAATAACAAATTTAATCTGCTGAAAGACAACTAAATTAACTTAGGAATCAATCATCAGAAACTAATAAACAGTATATTGGGAAGTAGTGGTGCATGCTTTTAGTACCAGCACTCAGGAGGCAGAGACAGACTGACCTCTCAGTTCAAGGCCAGCACGGTATGCAGAACTAATTTCAGGACAGCCATGGCTATACAGAGAAACCTTGCCTTGAAATTTTAAAAAGAGAAGAAGAAAAAGAGAGAAGGAAAAACATAATAAACTAAGCCCAAGATTTAGTTACTTAAAAGAAACAAGAAATAGATTATATCATTTTAATATGGCAAAGCAAAACATAATGCAAAAACAACAAAAGACAGAAGCTGGAAGTTTACCTGTGGGACGTGGGAAAAAGCGGTACAGCTTGAACACTACTTTTTAAAACCAAAGGCAGCAGGCAAAATGCATTCTAAGCATTTTGAAAATCTTGATGAATTCATTTAGAAAAAATTTGACAGTATTAAACCCACTTGCTTTAAAGCATTCATTTCCTTAGCTATTCTTGTGACATCCTTAGAGGGAACAAACTGAAGACTGTGGGTGCAGTACCACAGACTGAAGGCATGGGATGAGTTAACCCTGTGAGGGTAGAGTCCCATCTCCAACAACTTCTTGACCTTTCATAGCACCCCATTTAATGCTCTAAATGTTTCATTACTTATATTAAGAGAAACCATCTACCATCAATCTCTTGCCACATAGAAATAAATAGAATTTCCATAGTGTAGAATACTGTACATAAAACATGTACATAATTGATTCTTTGTATGTGTTCAAAGTCTGGCCCATGGTTGCCCTTAAATATATATTCATTGAATTAATAAGTGAATAAGTGAAGGGATGAGATGTCACTTTGCAGAGGAACAACAATTGATAATTCCTATTACATTTTGGTTTGGGTAAGTACAGACTAAGCAGCTTTATAGAGTTAGGCATGGAAATTACAGTTGTCTAGGTAGGAGAAGGTAACCACAGGGATCTGTCTATTTATACAAAAAAGATGAACAAGACGAAATGAAAGAGAATCATGGGGACATAGCAGAAGAGTGAAGGAGGGAGGGGAAAGGAGGGAAGAAAAGTTCTGCTTGGTTGCCTACTCATGGTCACTACATCCTGCTGCTGCTAGACAATAAGAATCCATGTGAAACTGACAAATTAAAAATGAATCTTGATAAGTCAGATGAAAAATATCATAGTTAGTTATATTATGTCTTCTACAGTTTCTTAAGTCCATTAAAGAATGAATTATTCATTTGGATATACTTCAGCTATAATTATGGATCTTTTTGCCACTAAGATTATTTTGTTCCTTAATACATACAAGCAGTCCCATAGGAAATGGAGGGCCACAATTTAAAACACACACACAAAAAAAAAAAAAAAACCCACATCAATTTCTTCTTTGGTCAATGAACTCTACAAAGAGTAGCCTTTGCAGCTCTCTCAGCATCATGCGCTGGTTGTTCCTAACAGGATATGTTCCATTTTACCCATTTCTGTGAAAAAATACCATTTGTACTAAAAGAAACTTTCAAATAAAAAAAAATCACCTTATGTTATATGCCAAATTTATGTATAGCCTATTTAGCTTTTATATAAATATGTGCTGTTGTGAAATATCAGGAACAAGAAATATTAAGAACAAGGGTTCTAGTTTAGGGTAGGGACTTGAAGGGCAAGGTAAGGATAGGAATATGTGAAAAATAGTTAACAATAAAGACTTTCTGAAAAGGTCATATGAAAGCCGACAACCATAAAAGCCTTCTAATATACATACATACATATATACATACATGTAAAAATAATTTAAATAGAGTTACTTTATAATGGGTTGACACAGCCACTACAAGACACCACAGGTTAACAAATTTACAAAGGTCTATTTTTAGTAATGGGGTATCTCTTTCAGGTTCCTGGCCAGTGATGACCCCTAGACCCCCAACATAATAGGGTATCATTAGCATTCTTGGGTATGCTTTTGAACTTGACAGTAAGGCCCTATTGCTAGGACTAGTATAGACTTGAGTCATAGGACATAAAGAAATCAAACCTGTACTGGATTGAACATCTCATTCCTACTAGTTAGAATTCATCATACTGGAAGGTGCTATTAATGGGAGCCAAGAAGAAAAATGCTCATCAAATTTCCCAGCTATGAGCTCAGTTACAATGATAACTGGCATGGCAAGATGTGCCCATTCCCTCAATAGTGGCATTAATATAATGGCACTAACTAACCACTGTCCGATTAGATTTAATGTCTATTCCACAAGATGAAACCCATACCTGGTTACCATTATTGTGCCCAAGAACCTGTAACTAGATAGATTATGACCCATATATTCTGCTAAACGGCCGCAATGTTAAGCTGATTCCTTGTGACTTGTTAAAGCACAGTGCATCTCTTAACTGTCATAAAATGCTTTTTTTTTTTTCTCCAGTAGATGGTAATTAATACTAAGACACATAACCACCCAAGGTGCAGAGAATAAGAGACGGTGGAATGCTCAGGCCTAAGTGGAACATTTATATCAAACACCCCTTGTTTCCAAGACACAGGAATCATTCTGGCTGAGGGTATTGAAAGAGTATAAGAGCCCGATGTGGTGGAGGACTACCAGGAACACCATGTTCTAGATGCAGCCATACAGACTGCACATATGAAAGCACGATGGTTACGGCAACATACACGATCCGGCCTGTACAAGCTCAAATTGGACAAAATCCAGTGTATAGATGGGTTTTGCAAGTGATTGTTTCTGGGATAGGGAGAGTTAGTTTTCTTTTCAAAACGTATTCCCTGGTAAGTAGGCGAAGTGCCCATGAAAGCCACACATCAAAGAATACATAAGCAGCCCAAATAGTACTTGATGGCTTTTTGGAGAGTGGGGAATAAAATGAAATGACACAAATTTGGACAAGTGAGGAAAGAGAATTGGACTTGGGCAAATATCAAAGTAAAATATCAATGTACATATTTTTACTATATATTTCCCTAGGCTTTCATCATTCCTTAAATTTGTCGTTGATATTTTCATGCTCTCTGGTTTCTACCTATAATAAAAAATTTGACCAAGCAGCTACACCCTTAGGAGGAAGGAGATAAAGTCAAATACCTGGTGAGCTGCTTCTACATGTTTTTCTTTCAGCACAGGAGCAGCTGGGTTTTCTGGAGGAGGCTTTGATGTCTTCTTTTTGGCTTTTTGCATTTGAATGTTGGTGAAATAGTTGACAGCAGCAAACTCAATAAGAGCCGAAAATACAAAAGCAAAGCAGACAGCTATGAACCAATCCATGGCGGTCGCATAGGACACTTTAGGCAAAGAATGCCGAGCACTGATGCTTAGGGTGGTCATCGTGAGGACTGTGGTTATCCCTTTAATGCAAAAGAGCAAAGAGATAAAACATTTTACTACTATTTCTAGGAAAAACATGCTAACTCAAAAGGAAGAGGTGGGCTGAGGTTGACAGGATTACTAGCTGAAATCCACCACCTCTGATAGAAGATTTGAATCTTTCTGCTTCAGCAAAATCAGCACTGGTTTTGGAATAGATGTGTTCGATTCCTGGATCTTGTAATCATAAGCTCAACACTCATTGTGAATTCTTTATACATTCTATGTGTGCTATAGAAATAAAAAAATATGTAAAGCATATAGAACATATTGATTCTGTACTAGAATCTGAAATATACACCCATGGAATCAGTATACACACCTCCCAAAAAGGATCATTGGTTGAAACATGGACTCTCAGACAGAAATGGGAAGCTGGGCACATTGGCCTTCTAAGTAGAAGCATGGGGACATACTAGGTAACCAAGGCCCATTACCACTGATAATTACTGCCAGCAAAAATCATAAGCTACATATAAGTTCTTACTGTCCAATGACTATGTTCAGTAAAATTAATACATTCATTGACTGTTCCAGACCTTCAATTATTAAAACTATGAATATATTCTGGCTAAATGTACTTCTAAAAAAATTGGCCTTCAAAACGTAGGTGCTCACCACACATCAGTGTAAAACTTGAAAAAGAATACTTGCAGCAAAAATAGAGCTCTTCTTCCATCAATTGTTTTCTGAAATAGCACTTCCAGAAAAAGTGCCTTCTTTTTTTATTTTTTGACTATATTAAATGTATTTACCAGGTATGATAACTTACTAGGTACAAATTTCAATAAAATTAGACATTAATACAAACTCTTCACAGACTATGAACAAGTTAACCGTGAATTGTGATATCGACCCAGATTGGCTAACCTGACTTTTTTTAAATTTTTTTATTAATTTATTCATATTACATCTCAATTGTTAGCCCATCCCTTGTTTCCTCCCTCTCTTTCCTCCCTCCCGCTTCCCCCGCTACTCCCCTCCCCTATGTCTGTGACTGAGGGGGACCTCCTCCCCCTGTATATGCTCCTAGGGTATTGAGTCTCTTCTTGGTGACCTATTATCCTTCCTCTGAGTGCCACCAGGCCTCCCCATCCAAGGGACATGGTCCAATATGGGGCACCAGAGTTTGTGTGAAAGTCAGATCTCCTTCTCCACTTAATGGTGGAGAATGTCCTGTCCATCGACTAGACTGGGTAGGGGTTCAAAGTTTACTGCCTATATTTTCCTTGGCTGGTGCCATAGTTTGAGGAGGACCCCAGGGCCCAGACCTGCCTGTAGTTTTCCAGGACCCTCTGGATCCTTCTATTTCCTCATTCTCCCAGGCTTCTCACCCCTAAAGTCTCAATAGGATTAAAAAGTACCTTCTCAACCTAGAGAAAAGGTTGGCTTCCGTTCTTAGTAGAGAAACGCTGCTTGTCACCAGCACACAGAACAATGCATCCCTTAAGGGTGCTAATGTTTGCATGGTTGTCCATATTTCCACTTACGCATGTTTACCTAATCAGCATTACCTAGGCTACCCTGGCAACTCTGAGCGCACTTACTATATACATTTGTACCCATTCTGCACAAATTGTAGGGTAGACCCTAAAGTTGCTGATACACCCAGGTATCTGTGGGTGATGATGACGATGGTGGTGGTGGAATTAATAATGTCGATGATGACGATGATAAAAACATCTGCGCCGTATATGCCAATCCATGCCAATCCCTAGCTGAAAGACAATCCATTTTCAACTAAAATTATAGGAAATTTTTCCACTAAAGGAATAATCATATTTTGATTCGAAGAATAAAATCTGTTGTCTTCAACTTAAACTCTGATTATATTCTACCATGTATTATCTTTTTTACAGCTCCACATAGGTTAGCTTAAAGAGGAATGTAAGAGCAGCCTAGGATCACAGTCCTAGATGATAAAAGCAATGATTTCAATATTCCAGCTGAGATCTATGCATGTTTAAGGCTTAGCCATATAGGAATAATTAGAAAATGTAGATAAATTTCAAGATAGAAGGCCCCTGGGGAAAAATTAGCACACCGTGCTTCCAATTGGATTGAGTAGATCACCCTTACAAGACACCATGTTGAATATTGCTTCAGGAATCACCAGGCATGGAGTGCCAGACTCATCATAAAAGCACAATAAGAAAAAGTCATTGTTTCGTTTGTGTCCCAGCTTTTTTTTTTCCAATTCCTGTCCTTCCCTAAGTTAATGGTTCTTAGAAGATAAAAATTTGGAGCCTCTATCTATTTAAATTTTAAAAACATTTCTAAAACTATACATAAATGTGTATTACATAAGTTGTTTGGTAATTTTAAACATTGCCTCAGCCTAAAGTAAATTTTAGAGAGTTTTATAATATATGTATATGTTTATGGATATGGGTACGCATACGTGTACGCATATGTATATGAATATGTATATATGATGTGTCAGCCATGTGTGCATGTGGCCAAAGGCCAGAATGGCTCATTGGATCCCTGGAGATGGAGTGATGAGCCATTGTAAGCCTCTTGGTGTGGATGTTGGAGACTATATGGGCCTTCTAGCAGAGCAGGAAGTACCATACTCTTAACCCCTAATCCATCTCCTCAGCCCAAGAAGTAGATTTTTAAAAATCATATTCCATTAAATATGCAGATTAACTGCGTATCTACGCTAATGGCACATTGGCTCTTAGTGAATTTGTTGAGCTATTCCAAGAAAGAGACCTTCAAGCACGTACGCCTCACTTTAAATGTCATAGCGAAGGCCCAGTTCTGCAGAAGCCTGTGAAGTAAACGAATACCTGCTAAAGAAACTGAAGAAACTTTAGCTACAAATTTTCAATAAAAATTATATTTTCTCATCTTCAGAACAATTTATTTGTAATGAACTATTAAGATTTCAAAAGTAAAGCCAGGCACAGTGGTGCACACCTGTAATCCCAGCACTCAGGGAGGCAGAGGCAGGGGATCTCTGTGAGTTCGAGGCCAGACTGATCTACAGAGTAAGTTCCAGGACAGCCAAGGCTACAGGGAGAAACCCTGTCTTGAAAAACAAAGCCAACTACTTCAAAAGTAAGAGCTGGAAAGATGGCTCAGCAATCAGTATCAACAGCTGCTTTTCCAGAGGGCTGGGTTCAGTTCCCAGAACCCACATGGCAACTCACAGCTGTCTGTAACTCCAGTTCCAGGGGATCTGACACCCTCACACAGACATACATGCAGACAAAACAGCAACGCACATAAAAATAGAATCATTTAAAAAAAATAATTCAAAGGTATTCCACAAGTTTGGCAAGAGGAAGCAGTGGGTTTCTTTTAATGCCACAGAAATGAGGATAAAAGAACTGTCAAATAAAAACAGAAGTGTGTTCTAAATGAGAATACTAGCCAATTCTCAAAAATGCCTCCAGAAACCATAATGTACCAGCCAAAAAGGAAAATAAAGTTGAAATACAAGAGTTTTAAGAGTTGAGTCTCTGTCATTTTTTTTTTTTTTTTTTCACTTTGGAAGCTGCTAACCTGCACTTCTGGTTCACTCAGGTAATTAATTTTATTCCTTCTCAAGTCTCTGATGGGGTTGAAGACCAGATATTTTAGTTTTACAATTAAGCTTAGTTGTTTAGGGGTTAAGATGTTTTTAGGTCTACATAGTTGTTTTAAGTAGATAGAGATGAGATATGATAGATACTGATTTACGTTAAGAACTTCAGATTCACCGAGATAGGAAAGATGTTTTCTTCAAGGTTGCCAAATACAAATGGCCAAAACATTATGAGTATAACATTAATATAATTCCTGATTGTTTTGTGGTTCTTCTTGCTGTATGTAGTTTATTTTATATATGTGTAATAACATAAATGTATATTAAAAATAAACATATAAATAAAAAAGAGTTGTCCTGTGACTGTAAACATTACTCTTGTTGCAGGTGGTCAAATGGTTTTTCCTGCCAAAAAATGAAAGTATCTTCACCTCAACTATAGTCATGTGAAATTTTTCATGAGTGATATTCAGCAAATATAATACTAAGGCCGCTGCTGAATTGTTAATTCAGTAATGACATTCAATTGT
Source organism: Acomys percivali (assembly GCA_907169655.1). Classification (NCBI taxonomy): domain Eukaryota; kingdom Metazoa; phylum Chordata; class Mammalia; order Rodentia; family Muridae; genus Acomys; species Acomys percivali. The sequence continues at coordinate 629,544 of OU015747.1, read as the reverse complement.
CCAGAATCAGGTTGATGGCTTACCTTCCCTTGTAGCTTATACCAACACACATATCTGCCTTCTACTTCTCTATATTGCAACTACTGGCAAAACCAGGAACGCTGGCTGACAAGAACAACTGGCTCAAAATTGGTTTAAAACTTTCCATCTCCTTAGATATTAAAAAGCTCTCTGTCTTTTGTTCAAATACGAAAAAAGAGAGTAGAAATGTAGGCATGTGCTTTCTCCGTTTAATTTCAGGTATAGCACTTGGTAGAATACACACGTATAGAACAGCAAACCGAAGCCAACTCTTTCCATAAGAATGTCATCCTGAAAACGTTTCAAAGATTAATTATTTTTGTGTGTTCAAGTATCGATGCCAGTCCATGCATTTAGAAGGCTGGATGTGCACCATATTGGCTGGCCCAGGAGCAGAGAGAGGAAATGAAGGGGGTAGGCTAAGACTGTACACAAGAGTGAATTTTTGGCTGGCCATTCCTAGAAAATGAAATAGCAATGACTTCAATATGCCAGCTGGCATCTACTTGCGTTTAATGTTTAACCATATTGGAATAATTAAAAGAAAACCTTAGAGTCAGAAAAATTTCAAGATAGAAGGCCTGTGGAGAGAATTCCACACAGCATGCTTCTCCAGCTGCTGCTGCTTTGGGGCTGTGTTTCCCCGTGTGCTGCTGTGACCCAGCGCACTGTGCCTTTGTGGGTGAAAGGACGATGAGAGCTGAGGAACAGCAAAACTAGCTTATGGCTCACGTTCACCTAAATCTCATACAGAGTAAGTGGTCACAACCACATAGGTCTTTACTACCCTTGGAAAAATACTATTCAAGACCCATGATGGACAGTCTAATTAATTGCAATTTGATACAGCTTATATTTTTGAAGATGTAATTATTACTGTGACTTTCCCAGTTGCTCAAAGCTAATTTTGATCTAGGCGTAGTCACAAACAGGCAAATTTCAAATTCTAAATGAAAAAAATCCTACTGGCAAATTATTCTCAGACAGGATCTCTAGAATTCTTACTTCTACATCCTCATGACTGCCGTGAAGATAACAGGACTGAATTCTCAACGTTCCATGTTTTCTCGAATGGACCACTTACAATTAAATGACTTGATAACAGTTTTAATACCTTTGCACTATTTTCCTTATCTATAAAAACTGAGGATACGTATTTGCTGAACTATTGTGAATGTTAAGGAACAGGACCCCACTGTGTTCGTTGGCTCACTATTAGAGCTCGTAATACTAGCATTTCGCTACACTGCTTAATTTCCGTAAGTTTTCCTACGTGTATAAGAAATGTTGGTTGAGATCGTCTGTTATGGGTGTTATTTCTTCCCACACCATTGGACAGCTTTCTTATTCGTGGAAGAGTAAGTTCACCAAGAGCAATAATAAAATTATTTGCATTGTATGCTAAGATCTTTTTCAAATGTTTCACTCATATTAATGCATTTAGTCCTCATGGTAGTAACCCTAAGAGATAAAGTAATTAAGATTGTTTTAATGTGTGAGCTAAGTGAGCAGAAGTCACTTACTGAACATTTTATATAGTAAGTGCACTGGAGTCTGAACCAACATCTGTACTTGTAACACCACCTCCTCCTCTTCATGGATATCTATGGGAGGCCACTATTTTATGTTAAACCCTTCAGGACTGATATGCATTGACGTATGATGTGTATTCAAGTGAATTTATTGGTACATCTTAATAGAATCACAAGAAGCTGGAAGTTTAAGATTTGTGTGTGAATGTCATGTGGTATATGTCTGTGCATGTGTCCATGTGAGTGTCCACATGTGTGCTTACTCATGGAGGCCAAGGAAAATGACTGGTGCCTTCCTCACCACCTTAATTTCTGTGTCAGGGACTGCTACTGAGCCTGGACATCACCATGTTGCCTTTAACCATCAGGCTAGTGAGCTCCAAGGATCTGCTTGTCTGCTCAACCACCCTTAGTAGTGCGGGGGTTAGACACGTGCCACTGTCCATAGCTTTTCATGGGTGCTGAGGATCCAAACTCAGACCGTTAAGCATATGCAGCAAGCACTTTACCAAGTGAACCATCTTCCTGTGAACCATCTTCCTGAGCCCTTGATGTGCTAGAACAAGCTAAAGGACAAGCATATTGTTCTCAGACTCAGCAACCCCCTCTTGCCCGGTCAGGCTGCCTCTGAACATGATGAGTAAAGACTCCAAATCATTATGAGTGCTAAATAAGACCAACAGTGCTAAGACTTTTGGTCTATATGGGGGTACCACAAAAGTACATTTTCTTCAAAACTATGGAAACTGAGAATAAAATGAATCTCCTCTTTGCCAGGTATGTATAGGAGGAGAGTATAGAATATATATTAAGTACCCTGTATTAAGCACTGTTCAAACTATCATAAGTTCTTAGACTACTTCAGCCCCTACTCCTGTGATGGTCCCTGAGGCTTTTGGGTGCATGGTTAATATTAATGTCCACTTGTATATGGACATTCCACCTATATTTATTCTCTGCAGTCTGATCAATGGTGACACTTTTATGATGTTCACCACACAATTAAATCACTCTGATAGGGCTTAAGAGTTGCACTAATCATTTCTAGCTCAATCCATTTATCCACAAATTTCGGGAATTCCTTGGTTTTAATAGTTGAGTAGTATTCCATAGTGTATATGTACCACAGTTTCTTTATCCATTCTTCTACTGAGGGACATTTAGGCTGTTTCCATGATCTGGCTATTATGAATAAGGCTGCTATGAACATAACCCAGAAGCAGAAACACTCAAATGGTATATACTCACTTATATCTGCATACTAGCCCAATGGGCATGTCCCACGAAAGCCTTCCCTTACCAGGGACCGAGGGAAGGACATCCTATTGGGACTCTACATGAGAGAACCATGTGAGAATAGCAATGTAGAAGGATCCAATGGGTCCTAAAAACCTACAAGTAGAACATTATGATAGGCAGATTTGGGCCAAAGGGTCCCGCTCAAACTAAGGCACCAGCCAAGGACAATACAGGCGGTAAAATTTAAACCCCTACCCAGATCTAGCCAATGGACAGGACAGTCTCCACTCTTGAGTGGAGAGTGGGATATGACTTTCTCATGTACTCTGGTGCCTCACATTTGACTATGTCCCCTGGAAGGGGAGACCTAGTGGCACTCAGAGGAAGGACAGCAGGTCACCGAGAAGAGACTTGATACCCTATGAGCATATACAGGGAGAGGTAATCCCTCTCAGGAACAGTCATAGGGGAGGGGAATAAGGGGAAAATGGGAGGGAGGGAGGAATGGGAGGGTACAAGGGATGGGATAACCATAGAGATATAACAAGAATAAATTGATAAAATAAAAAAATTAAAAAAAAAAGAATTGCACTAATCTATGGGTAGTTCAATACTATCTTCCCTTAATATAATAATAGTAGTAGGTCAACCTTGGGATTTTCTCCCATGAATCACACTTTAATGCAATCAGAAAGTGGTTTGTTGGCCCAACACACATGCCACTATTATACACAGGGAAATATCTTGCTGGGTTCACCATTGTTGTAGTTCACAAGGTTCACAGCTGGATAAGACTGCTGATGATTTTTTTTTTCACCAACAGTCTACAAAGCCACCTCCAATACTATGAAAGCTAGCCAGCAGGGAGACGACTTCCAAGTTGATTTCTCCATGTCCTGCGGCTAAAGCAGACTCTGTCTTTAGCAATAGGGTCTTACTGCCATGTTCTGGTTGGAAATGAAGAGAAGAATCAATAGCCTGAATTACTTGGGGAAGTTTCTGAAAAAAAACCTAACCAACAATTTGAGGAATGTTATCCCACATCTGGCACAGGAGTATTTATTTGACAATCTGTGGCTTCTACTTCTGTTATCTCCTGTGTAGATTAATGACTATTAAATGCTTTTTATATGAATTAAATAGTAGATAGATGATAGATAGATAGATAGATAGATAGATAGATAGATAGATAGATAGATCATAGATAGATCATAGATAGATAGATGATAGATATGGACAGCTGTGGCTGCTTGCATAGGACCTAGGAAAGACCAAGGTAGTCAACATTCTTGTGGGAAGAGGATCACAAGTCCCACCCCCTAACTAAGATTCACTGACAGTTGATGGTTTCTTGGTGAGGGAGAGTTAGTTTTCTTTAAGGGTGTGCTCTTACTAAGTCTGCCACACTCCAGCGGATGACACATATCTATACGTGTATACGGGAAGAATAGGTTGAGCTCTGCGGGTTGTTACTTTAAGAAGCAAAAGAGACATAATTTAAGAGAGGAAAAGAGGTAAAGGATAAACCCTAGGGGAGTTAGATGCAATTATTAGATGATGATTATTATCAAAAGATATTGTTTGAGATTTTCAAAACAAAATATTTTTAAAATCTTCACTAGTTTCGAAAGAGGAGTATATTAACACAATTCGTGAGTAGAGAAAATAAGTGACATATTTGAGTTTTAAACTGTAATCTTTCAATATTAGTATCTAATCCTTAGATATAGTTGCTATTTTTCATATCTATATGTAGCAGCAAATATATTCTATAGCTGCAACGTGCAGTTATTTAATTAAACTTTCATAACTTTATGAATTGGATAGGATCGAATGATCACTCCTGTTCACTCTTCGCCTGAGATCAAACCCTCCCTCTGACCCTGGTCCATATACGTGATTCAACTATGATTCAAATACCTTCAGTATTACAGAGATGCTGGAGTATGTGGAAGAAATGCCTTGGTAGGAATATTTCAAGTTTGTTGAGAACGCCAAGATACCCTTATCTCAGAAGATGGGGAGTGCTATGGTTTGAGTCTGAAATCTTCCCAGAGGATCATTTTTGGAATTTTCTGTCCCTAGTTCATAGCACCATTTTGAAGATGGTGAAACCATTAGGAAGCATTGAAGGACGGACAGACATCCATATTAGATGGCCTTTGAGGGTTACTCCCATCCTGGCAATAGCATATTCTCTTTGCTTGCTCTCCACAACTGTGACAAACAGGCGTTTGATGCTCATTTCAGGGTCAGTTCGGTTAGTGTCTGCTTTGTAATCTGTCTAAAACCATGGGCCAAAATAAAGCTTTGCAACCTGAGCTGTTTTTGTTAGGCATTTTAGTCGAGCAAAGGAAGGCAAAAGGCTGCCATGAATTTCTCCTGAGCCTTTCTGCAGCTACTTTATGATAAATGTTGCTCCCACAGTTAAATCTTAACAAACTGAAAGGCAAAAAGGAGAAAGTGGCATATCTTGAGAGACCTATGCCTCCATTCTGGAAAAAGTCTGGTCATTTTCTTTTCTTCCCATCACTGAATAGTGTTGAAAAGGTTGATAAAGCATAAAGAATAAATAACTATATTACAGCAAATGGATTCAACTATAAGTATCATGATATAAAGGCACCCTTGATATATAAATGGCTTATTTAACATAAAAATCTTAAGCCTGCATATTCCCAGTGGCTTATCATTTAGAATACTATAGAGGAGCCACAATAAAAACAAAAAGAAAAAAACACTAGTTTAGAAAAAA
>OU015747.1:613530-623987 GCA_907169655.1 Acomys percivali | reverse complement strand
CACACACACACACACACACACACACACACACACACACACACATTGTATATACGCACACAAGAGCATGAAAACATAGGCCGTTAATTAGAAGGAGCATGTGGATGAGTGCATAGAAGGGCTTTGGAGTGAGGAAGAGATAAGGAAATGTTGACATTATGATCTCAAATATTAAAATAATGAAAACTTAGAAGAGTACATGGGAGTTTGCAGGAGAGAAACAGTGACAGAAATTTTCTAACAGGGTGTTTGGATTAACACAAACCTATTTCAAGGGAGGATACGGTAAGCTAAAGTATCTCGTCATGGGCATTCTCATGAACTAATTTCAGCTTTTAGGAATTAAATTCTCCTCATTTCTTGTTACTTGCTTCTAATTCTTAAACCAATTGTGGTATAATTCATCTCCAAAATACAGTATATATTTAATATATATGCCACTTGATTAGTTTGGAGATAAGTATTCTGCAGTAAAAATGACAGACTGCCACCTGTCATAAAGCCATCTACCATCTCCAAAAGTTCTTTTCTCAGCATCTTGCTTACTGTAGTTTTGTGATAGAAACATCCAATACCTGTCCTCTTCACAAATTGCTAACATATACACCAGGTGGGCAGTAGCTCCCTAAGATTACTTATTTTGCATGGGTGAAACTGTGAGCTGTTTGCCTAGCAGTTCTCCTCACCCACCGAGACCTGGAAAGCATCATTCACTGTGCTTGCATGAGCATGCCCTTTCAGAAACATCCCTCCCCTTTCACCACAGTGTTTTGTCAATATAGTTCTTAAAATAAGACAAAAGACCTTCTTCATATCATATCATTGTTCAAGCTCTTACTTTTGTTTTAGTTTATTAACGCAACGATATCAAAGGCCTTTTTTATTTAATTTTTTATTAATGTATTCAGATTAAAACTCAAATTTTCTCCCATCACTCGTATCCTCTTAAGAAAGTTTACAGAGCACAGAAAGGCCTGTGAGTTTTGGGGCCTTGACATCTAATAACCATGTGAGTCAGTTTATATGTACATATATTATATGTACACTTTATGTACATATATGCACAGATTATATGTATATATTCTCATTATAAAAAATATTAAGATGGCAACAGCACCATCTCCACAGGTTGTTTATTAGAACTCAATACAGGGAAGCATCTGAGAATGATCCTGTAAGATGGTAACTGCGGAATACAGTTTAAATATCACTATTGCCTAAATATTGTTTTTCTTTTCAATTACACACTGTGCCTGGTACAATGGCACACCTGGAATTCCAGCACTCTGGAGACTGAAGATGAAGAAACTCCAGTTTAAGGCTATCCTGGGCTGCACAGTAAGCTTCAAGAGGGCTATATAATGAGATCCTGTATAAAAAGGAGGGATGAGGAATTACATATAGAAGCCTACCCTCCAATGTGGTAATATTAGGAACTGGTCTTTGATCGGAGCTTAGGAGACGAGGGTAGAGTGCTCAAGGGCAGCATTAGAGCTTGTATCAAACAACCGACCTTGGCACTCCTTCCCTGTACACGCCACTTATGAGGACTCTGTGAGAACGGAATATCCCATATGCGAGGAAGCAAGCTCTTTCAAACACTGTGTCCACTGGCACCCTAACTTTCATCTTCCCAGATCCTAGACTTGAGAAACAAACTTCTGTTCTTTATATAAAATACCAAGTGTGTGATATTTTGATATAGCAGTATAAGTGCATTATGATAATTATTATTAATTTATCATAGTAAAATGTGTGTGGAAGAAATACCATTTAGAACAAGCTATAAGTAGCTGATTTTATCATTAGATGTAATAGAATCTAAATAATAAGATTCTTTCTATTCATATTTCAAAAATCTAAAAATCACCAGTATAGCCACTCACCCACTTATATGACAATTTCAATGTATATACTCTAAATGCACTTTGCAGTATGCTTTTGATTTTTGCTTTTACCTTGGAACAAAGAGCAGAAATAGCACCTTAAAACTGGGCAATATTAAAAGATTTTTGAAAAGCACCACAAAATCAGACAGAGCCAGACTTTTTGCTCATATTTTATTAAAAATAGTTTTCATATATTTAATCATTGGCTTTTGTTTCTAAGTAAGAAAGATCTATTCATTTCTCCTGTCTCACCAATTCAGAATTTATTTTCAACTGAAGTATGATTATAAATATATCAGCTCTATTTCTGGAAAAAAATGTCCCCCTGAAAACACTGAATATTTCAATGAAAGAGATCTTATAAAACTCTATTGTTGATGCCAAGTAGCACATTGACTTTTGCCATTAAAAATCTCACCAGGAGGGAGCTAGGGAGATAGATCAATTGGTGAAGTTCTTGCCATAAAATCATAAATACCTAAGTTGAAACCACACCACAAAAAAAAATGCCTGAGGAGGCAACACAGGTTTGTAATACCAGACTGAGGAAGCAGAGATAGGAGGGAGGGTCCTGAGGCTCACTGACCTGCCTGCCTAGCTTGCTCTGCAAGCTCAAGGAAAGTGAGAGACTAAAAAACAACTGTGATGGATGGACCCTGGGTAATGACCTCTTTGACTCATCTCCATAAACACACATCCACATCCCCACACATATGCCTTCACATACACATGTATAAACACACACACACACACACACACACACACACACACACAAGTATGCACATGCAATCTCACCTGTAATAGATTTGATAGTCTCACTTGATACAGTCTGTCCAATTAGGTCATATTGAACTAAGCTAGAAGACTCCTTTGGCACTTCCACTGACTTTTCAGGGCCTTTGGTCCAAGTATAGATCATCTCACTCTTGGGATATGCATCTGAATAAGAGCAGAGAGTGTGTTTACACTCAGGATTCCATCATTAACAATAATAAAAATTAATCTTTAATGTGACAGATGCTCAACCAAAACAAAAATAAATAAATAAATAAAAGGAAAACACTACTCAATACTCATATTTTTTTCAAAACGTGTTTATAATTTAGAAAGCTGCAGATATTAAACAAATATCAGGCTTTATTGTTTTTTATGCCAAAAAATGCAGTAGGGTAAACAACTATAAAACAACATGAAGCTACATTTGTATCAATGCACATAGTGCCATATTTCATTCCACTGAGGCAGTTGCTTGAAAAACAGATAGACCAAAACTTCCCAAACGGTAGTCAAACTCCTGCCTCTCTCACTTCTTGTCTATCCGTACCTGAGCAACCCCGATTCTGCCAACTAGAAATGAACCAGATGCTGCCTCTAGGAGCCCAAACAGAACCCAAACAAGTTCTCCTTGTGGCGGAGCTCCAGAGGCATCCCCTCTTCCAGACTCTGCCTCTGGCCAGTGCTGTGCTATTTGGGACCCATTCTGCAGGGTTTGGACTATGCTGGCTGCAAAAGCTCTGCGGGGAGGAAATTTCACAGCCAGTTCCAGTACCTTTAGAATGCTGCAATTAGGACACTTTCCTTTCTATCTTCAAAGAATCCTCCCCAGTGGCAATTTGAGAACATTTTCTGTTATTCCTTGTTCAGTGCAAATGGAGACCAGCTGCTTGCTTACCACTCTACCCAGAACAGATAGCTTGGCTCATGCACAAATAAGTTCAAAAGAACCAAAATGAATTATGTGTCATCCCCCACTACAAGCATCCCTGAAATGACTGGAACACAGGAGGTTCCTGGTGAACTTGTTTAATCTTACAAAAGGAATCCGTACCCAGAGAGGTTTTTCTTTATAGACGACCTTGAAAAACAAACTATGAGGCTTGGGTTGTCATCAGACATCACACAGCTTCATGTCAGAATTTATCTCTGGTGTTATATATTTAAACTCTTGCAGGCTAGATTCTTATCTACTATTTTTTGACATCATGAATCATCTCTTGGATACCCTACTTTGATAGAATAATCTTTTTCGTGCATTGTCTTTCATATTCCTCTTATTCTAAGCATAATTTAATAGCAATTTTCTCTTTTCAAAAATATTAAAAATTAATTTACCCGGCAAAAAAATGTTAGCTGTTATGGCATACCTCTCTCTCTCTCTTTCTGTCTCTCTCTCTCTCTCTCTGTCTCTGTCTCTCTCAAATTCCTACTCCAAAAAACAAAAATACTTTCCAAAGTGTGCTTCTTTAATCATATACAAAGCCTGAGAGAGCAGCAACTTCTCTCTAGTCCCTGGACAAGTGCATCAGATGAGAACCAGAGAGGTCATGGGATGAGACTTTCTCATGTTACAATTATCTTTTGTAAAATTCAAAGTTTTACAGAAAAAAAAATAATGGAATCTTAATTCCGGCCCCAATAAGACCACCCTCTCTATGTATTTTTCAGTTTTTATCTTGCTGCATTTAAGCATTGGTCATGGAGCGCACGACTTTCCCCTCACGTTAGCCCACTGAGAATTGTGATTACTGGGGTTATAAAAAGAATGGTGAATGCCGATTCTCATTAAGCCAAGCAATGAGCAATGAGAGCAGCAGGCACCGGTTTCACAATCAGTGAGACGGGGAGTCTGGAGCAATAGTAAAAGCCAGCATCTATTTTTGGTAGGTTCTGATTGAGTCGAATGTTGGAAGCAGACCTTACAAGAGCAATCACATTTTGTTGCCATCCCCGAGAAAGGCGCTTGAGGAAAGAAGCCTCATAGTCCCTACTACCCACTTACGTCCTCCTCTTGCCTCCATCTCTGCCTAATCTTCCCAACACATCCACTTCACATTTGCTCCTTTTGTGTCTAACCCACCGCCATGTTTGATTGCACAAAATCAGCGGCACACACCAGATCTCCCGTGCTTCCACTCCAGCTGGTCTCTAGGCCGTTCTCCACAGAAAGAGACGTGAAAAGAGGACCCATCCCTTCGTAAGAACCTTTCAAAACCTTCCCCAGATTTTAGAATAAATCGCACTCCTAATACAGTCAACAGTACCTCTCCCTGACTCGCATACCCCACCTCAGCTAGACATTTGTTGATAGCTCAGCTACGATCACTAACAGTGCTGCCTATGAAGTTTAACTCAGGTAATTTCAAGAAAGTATAAGACTTCCTTCACCTTTTCCCAAGCCCCCTTCACAATCATACCCCTTCACAATGTACTTTCTGTTACATACTTCTGACTCAGACAAACTGTCCTTGAATCCCTGAGTTTCAAAACTGTCCACAGGCTTATTAGTTATGACTGATTCTTCCATGACCATCTATGAAAATAAGGCTTGGTTTGGGATATCACGTTGTATTTTAAAAAATGAATAGTTTCCCAAAACTCAAGCCTTGCACAATTTTTCTCATAGATGAAGATTTAAATACTTGATAATTAAAATTGTACATATATGTAAATATGAAGTTGAATAGCATAATCAGAAAGTTGAATAATACTTTTACTGTAACTTACAACTTCCAAATTTCAAAGGGCAGGCATGACCATCCATAGGAAAATCCACCAGCCTCATGGGACACTCCGCACTTATGGTGAGTCTATTAGGGAAAAATGCAAGTAAGTAAAATCAGCCCTCTCTTAAAATTAATATTACAGATTCCCAAACAAAGAGATAAAAGCAAGAAGGACAGGAAAAGCATGACAGGAAGGAAGAGAGAAGTAGGGATATGGGGAAAAAAGAAAAAGAAAAAATCTATTACCTCATTGTGTATAAAATAGTGCCATTTCTCATAATTCTAAAAAGCTTATTTGGAGCTGTCATATTATGTGAGACAGACTTCTTTCCATTCCTGAAGAAAGTATCAGGGGTCCAAACTTTGGTGACCATCATATTGTTCAACCTCAAAATTTCAATGGGGCCATCATATTTTAGTCTTTTGTCAATCCATGTCTGTCTGAAGAACACATCCATTGTGTATTCCTAGGGAAATTGGTTTGTGACATAGTCAAGTCAGAGGTGACTACATATACACACATGCACAAGGCGCAATGGGTGCTAGCTACTAGCCTCTCCCAACTGCCAAAGAAACTAACAGAAGCAGAGATGATTTGAAATCAGCAGAACAAAGAGTCTCTGCAAATGTACTCTGTAATGTCCGTCTTGATCCCTCCAGCTTCTGCATTCATAAAAAGCAAATCATCATGTATGTTAGTCACTGAGGGATAATTACTGTAATTAAATAAAAACTACCAACACCAGGTAATTATAGCTGCATGTTACTTTATATCAGAGAGAAAAAAAATCAGTTAACATGTAACAAATATCCTTACATAATTGATCGTAAAATTACAGGTATTTCTTTAAGTGAATCCAACTTTTTTTTTTTTAAAAAGAGAGAGATAAATATTGTTTTCACAAGTGTATTAAAATTATGCAAAGAGCCCACAGTTTCAAACCATTAGAAACCTTGCACCAAGGGAAAAATGTAAAGTAGATTTGTCATTTTGTTTACTAAGACTACTTAGCATATGAGAGCATAGGTGAAGGGATGTGGACTTCTTCTTAACAGACTCTGGCTCTTTGACCTCCTTAGGCAAGAGAGGGAGGGCAAAAGCAGAGTGTGGGAAACAAGCAACGGAGCCAGCAAGGAATGTTAAGAGACTGCTAGAAGGGTAATATTCTTTACACAATCAATTCATACCTAACCTATGATAATCTCTCATTTTTCCCTCCTCGGTAATTTTCATAGAAGGCCTTCCTTGCTGTGAAAACAGTACAAGGAAAGACATCTTTGTTGTAAAAGGTTACAAGTCAGTAAATGCTCAGAATGATAGCTCTAGGATGCAAATTGAAAATCTTTGCTTTATAGTATTTTAAGCTTGATCAACAATGGCTCTGTGTGATTGACAATGTAATAAATATTAATTGCTTCTTTTCTGGATTATTCTTCTTCAAACCTCAAAAGTTTCTCAGATACCTACCATTTCAACATCAGAAACAGGTCCAAAGCTGGTGACATATATGTCAGTTTTCACTTCTGTAACAGGACCTAGTAAGTATGAAGTAAATAGGTGTGAAAAAATAATTACCAACATTACAGCCTTGAAGGACTAGATAATTAAAAAGCGAATACAGATATGATATGTCATGTTTTTACATGCATCTTGCCTTTTCAGTGAGATAATGAATCTCTCTTTAAAAAATAGGTGTAAAGTTTAGTTAGAAATGCAACCAAATCAAGCCAAAAGCAAAATAAAGAGAAAGAAAAACATTGTTTGCTTCACAGGCAAATAGATACCCCAATTTCTTACCCAGAACCTGTTTCTACAATGATACATCACCCGTGGGCCCTGTTATAACAGGCAGTGCAGACACATCAAAGCTTTCAGCCTTTGTGATTTTTTAAAGTCTATCATCTGATTGGCCTCTAGAAAGAAGTGAGCTCTTCAGAGGAAGAAACACCAGGGTGCAGGAGTGAAGAGAGGCAAAGCCGTAGCAGCTGTAAGGAGTGTGTCTTTGGGGAGCTGAGGATACTCTTAAATAACTTCCAAAATAATTAATGTCACCTTTAACAATAGGCACACCATCCACTGGTGACTGGGACCCAAGACAAGGTCTTTAGGTCAGTGACAGCGATTCCTGTTGTGCCACCTGTTGGCTGTGACGTCTTCAGCAAGTTTCTTAATCACTGGATTTCAGCACTCACACCTGTCTCACAGATTTTTTTTTTTAAGCAATCAAATGAAATGCTGAGTCAGTGGCTCCCTCGTGCAAAAACTCACTCCATGTTTGTTGCCATCAGTGGCTACTAAGATTCTTCAATATCTAAATAGACCTTGATCATGAACAAGTACATGAATGTTCAGCCCAGAGGGAAAGGTAGGGTCATCATCCCAATACTACCGACACAGAAAACAGACCAAAGAACACTGCTACTGTCTAGGTTTAGAATAGGGTTTAAACCTGGGAATTTTTTAAATTCAGATTTAACTCATAATCTTTTATGGTTGTATGAATTTAGTCCAGTCATCTATCTTCAAATGCAAAAATTTTAAGGAATATTAAATATATTAGCTGTAAGTCAATTTCCCTGAACATAATATGTTCATAATGTATTCAGCTGTGACAGTATTTATTATAGATAATTCAGCATTTTTCCACCAATAAAAATATATACATTGTGGCCCTCACGAAGATTGTTTCATTAAACGGTGGTTTACAATGCTGCATGGCCAGAGACTATATACTCTATAGACGGATATTATAGCATCTGCTATTAAAATAGAATATCACTTGGATACTGGTTGGGAAATTGGATTTATGCCAAAACAAACAAAAAAGGCAGAGAGCAATTGGTGACACTTAAGGCTCTGAGTCTGAAGTCAGCTGCACAAAGACAGATCCAGGGAGAATGAAAACATTATTTGTGGAATAGGTACCCTAAGAAACACACAGCTTTTGGAAGTATAAAGAGGACAAACGTATAGCACAGGCTTTTATTTTTACGTCATATAAAATGCGCCTCTTTGGAAAAAGGGGAAGTTAATTACGTTTCGATTTGAATGAGAAACTAGAATCAACAACAACAAATGGTAATAATAAACTCATTAAACCCAAATTAGCCCATAAAGAGGTAATCCAGAAAGCAAGTAAATTTATAACTTTTTGATCTTTCTATAGAAGATAGAAATTTCACTCAGATTGGCTTAAAAACCACTTTCACCATCTATATCACTCCTGGGCATATACCTGAAAAATGCTCCACCATACTACAAGGACATTTGCTCAATTATGTTCATAGCAGCTTTATTCATAATAGCCAGAATCTGGAAGCAACCTAGATGTCCCTCAACTAAAGAATGGATAAATAAACTGTGGTATTCAGCTATTAAAAAAAAAAAAAAAAAAAAAAAACACTTTCACTTCCTTAGAAACAATTGAAAAGGTATTGGAAAACAGAAAAGATGCTGTCCTTGCAAGTGGGCTGGGGGGTGAAAGGCTCATACAAACAATTCAAGTTGACAATATGTGGACAAATGAGCTATTTTGCCAAATTCCTGGTAAGGCACAAGTTGTTCTGAAGGTATGTTTAATGTAGCATTGTTCACATATTACTAGAGTCACCTGGACAGGTTGGTTACATGCAGATTGTTGGACAAACCCCAAGATCTGCTGACTTTGTAGGAACAAGTTTGGACCTGACAATTTGCAATTTGCTAGAAAGTTAAAAAAAAAAAAAAAAAAAAACCACCTCACTTTACTGTTGTTTACAAATACCCACGCATGCTGTTTTGTATACTGTATTTCTGCTAGTTTCCTATGAAACCATGAAACCATAGGTGTGCCGAGATAGTCAGTGTGGCAGGGGCAGACGGGACAGTATTTTTCCTTATTAATGTATTGTAAATTGTGTGAGCGTATGCTAAGTCTGTGGCTGTAATCATCCTATGATAATAAGATAAATTTATAAATTCTTATCTACCTAAAGTCTACTACTTTTGCAACAGTTTCAAAATACTGTTCTGTGTTCAGAATTATAAACTCAGATTTTGTGTGTGACATTATCTGGCATTTGCTATATAAGATTATAGTGTGCTTTGAGATCTAGTGAGGTTCTAAATGCAGGCGACTGATAAAGAAAATTTCTAGAACATCCATTCAATAAATATTTGCATGAGCACCACCTCCATCCCAGGTTCCAGAGGAATTCCCTGCTTCAAGAACTCACCATTGCTGCCAGGAAAGTAAGAGATTAAGCAGCAATGAAACAAATGAGATGGCAGGGGACTGTTATTTCGGGATGGAGTGCAGGCAGGTAGAAAAAGAAGAGGCTGGGAGAGCAATTTCAGGGTTGTGCTCAGAACTGCTTCTTCAAAGCATTGACGTTCAAACTAGTCCTGGAGGGTATACATTAACTATTGGAAGAGCTAGGCCAACCACAGGCAATAAAGGTCTTACTGTTTTCCAGAACTAGATGAGAGACCAGTGGGACAAAGCAATGCAGGGCACTGATAAGAAACTGAAGCCACTAAAAGAAATTAAACCAGGGTGCCAAAGACAGAGAACCTACCATTCCTGAGCCCATTAAGAAAATGGCACCTTTTGAGCCACACATCTATAACACATGCTACAGTGAATACTGTTTAAACCACAAGCAATAGGACTTGCAGAACGCCAGGGGAATAGCCTGGAGACTAAAAGGAAGATTTCTGTAGACTGTTAAGCTCCTTTCCCATTCACATGTTAAAGTTCTAACTCTCAGTACCTTCTAATGACTATTTTGGGAGATAGTGCTCCAAAAATGTAATTGCATTAAGATGATGTCTTTTTAAGGGTACCTACTCTAATATGATTGACTGGTGGCTTTATTTAAAAAAAAGATTAGAACATAAACACTATATACAGACACAAAGGAAATGCTTTCTCCAGGCCAGCAAACCAAGCTTGCTGATGCTTTGGTGCCTTGGGATTTATGAAGAAATTAATCTCTGCTGATTAAGATACTAGTCTGTAGTACTTTGTTAAGGTGGCCCTGAAAAAAAAAAAAAAAAAAAAAAAAAAAAAAAAAAAAAAAAAAAAAA
>OU015747.1:573618-613130 GCA_907169655.1 Acomys percivali | reverse complement strand
AAAAAAAAAAAAAAAAAAAAAAAAAAAAAAAAAAAAAAAAAAACTGAGCATGTAAGATAGCATTTTCCTTATAATCTGTCCCTGGGTTTTTTCCCCTCTCCTATTCAGTTTAGCTCTGGTATAATTGAAGGCTGCAGTAAGAAGTTTAATTTGTACCCTATACATACTGACAAACCGTCTAAGGATTGAAGTAAAAGAGATATGATTGAACTATATATTTCTAAAAAAAAAATCACACAGGCTTCTGAATGGAAAATAAGTTATAGAGAGGCAAAGGGCAGAAAAGGGTCCACATAAGAGGCTGTTAAGATGGCACTCAGAGGAAGGACAGCAGGTCACCAAGAAGAGACTTGATACCCTATGAGCATATACAGAGGGAGATAATCCCTCTCAGGAACAGTCATGGGGAGGGGAATAAGGGGAAAATGGGAGGGGAGGGAGGGGAGAATGGGAGGATACAAGGGATGGGATAACCATAGAGATGTAACAAGAATAAATTAATAAAAAATAAATGAATAAAAAATAAAAAATAAAAATAAAAATAAAAAAAGAATTAATAAAAATATTATTTTATTTTAAATATTAATTAATTAATTAATTAAAAGATATAAGAGGCTGTCAAGGTATGGGACCAGAGTACGAATGAAGATAGAAAGTGGACAAATTGGATGGCTTGTGTTGTGTTCAGTAGCTTACAGAGGCAGTTTTTGAACCAAGGTACAATAAGCAAAGAAATAATTATAATGTAAATTTATTTCACAGGACAGTTCATCTTTACCTCCAAAGGTGCTGTTCTTGTTACCAGGAGAATTGTATAGCTCTGTAAACTGGGTTCGCAGAGCATAAGGTAGAATTCTAACTCTTCCTCGTGGCCTCCAAGATGTGTTCTAGCTTTACTGCATTATATTATGTCATAAAATAATTAATTAGTTGTCATTTAACTAAATATGGAAGTATATTACGCTATCTTGACTATGAATCCAGCTATATGTACATGTCCTGTGTTCAATGACAGACTGTAAATTATATTTTGCTGTTGATGATAGGTTTTTTTTAGCTCTTTTCTCTTTTTTCCATTTATTTATGTATTCATTTTACATCCTGATCACAGCCTGCCTCCTCTCCTCCCAGTAACTCTCCCGACAAGTCACATGTCCCTCTTGTGATGCTTGGTGTCCTGCTTCAGACTCCTTGAATCTGCCTTTTCATTTTAAATTAATTTATTTATTCACTTTACATTCAAATCACAGGCCCCTCTCTCGTCTATTCTGGCTCCATCCTGTCTCCCACTTCCCCCTATCTCTCTTCTCCTACCCCTCAGAAAACAAGAACCCCACCACCAACAACAACCCACCACAGCACATCATTCACATCAGAGCTAAACACATCCTCTTCCACAATGATCTGGCAAGGCAGCCCCTGCAGGGGGAAATGATAAAAAAGCAGACAACGGAATCCTTGTCAGAGACAGCCCCTGTTCCATTTACTAGGGGACCCACAAGAAGACCAAGCTGCCCATCTGAGATATATATATATATGTATGGCCTACGTCCAGTCCATGCATGTTTTTTGGTTGGTTGCTTCAGTCTCCTCAAGCCCCTATGGCCTAGATTAGTTGCCATTGTTGGTCTTCTTGTGGAGCTCCTGTCCCCTCTAGGTCCTTCTGTCTTTCTTCTCACTCTTCCACAAGGCTCTCTGTGCTCAGACCAATGATTGGGTGGGAGTCTCAGCATCTGTTCCATCTGCTGCTGGTGGAGCCTCTCAGAAAACAACTATGCAACCAGAAGTGGTGGCACAAGCCTTTAATCCCAGCACTCAGGGGGCAGAGGCAGGTGAGTCCTTGTGAGTTTGGGGCCAGCCTGACCTACAAAGGGAGTCCAGGACAGCCAAGGCTACACAGAGAAACTCTGTCTTGAAAAACGAAAAAGAAAGAAAGAAAAGAAAGAAAACAGCTATGCTAGGCTCCTGTCTGCAAGCACAGCAGTGTCCTCAATGGTATCAGGAGTTGGTTTTCTCCCATGGAGTGTACCTCAGCTTGAGCCAGGCTTTGGTTGGACATTCCTTCAATCTCTGCTCTGTCTTTATCCCTGCACTTCTTATAGGCAGGATAAATATTGGAGCAAAGTTTCTGTGGATGAGTTGGTGTTCCCCTCCCTCCACTAGGAGTCCCGTCTGGTTAGGAGGTGAGTATATTGCCAGGAGTGGTAAAGCTGTGTCATGAGGTAGAGTTAGTGGCAGTTTGCTGAGAAAGCACAAGATTGATTTCCTAAATGGTTGTACAAGTTTGCACTCCCAGCAGCAATGGAGGAGAATTGTTCCACATCCTTGCCAGCACGTGCTGGCACTTGAGTTTTTGATCTTAGCCATTCTGACAGGTATCAGATGGAATCTCAGAGCTGTTTTTAATTTGCATTTCCTTGATGACAAATGATGTTGAGCATATCTTTAAGTGTTTCTCAGCCATTTTATATTCCTCTGCTGAGAATTCTGTTTATTTGGTTTGTTGGTGTTTAATTTGTTGATTTCTTGCCTTTTCGTCATTAATAGTTGACAAAGTCTCAGTCCCTTTCAAATCCCAAACTATAACAGTGCTTTGTAAAAATGAGGCGCTGTTTTATAGTGTTTCGAATATTATCAGTAATAATTTTTCAATGCTTCTAGAGACTTAAGTGCTGTGTTCACTAAGCTAAAACAGTTCCCAGTTAAAGCTGATTTATATTCATATTCACCCATAGAACTAATCTGCTACCTGAAATGCAATACTAATAAGTCAGATGTCAATGTATAATGGTAGCTATGCAATTAAGATTAATTCTTAGAGACACTTCCTTGAATACTACTGTTTAGGATGTTCAAATCAACCTTGCAAGGTGCATAATTGCATAGAAAGTAGACAATTTGAGCTTGAAAATATTCTTTCCATAATTATAGATGTATTTGGGGAGCATCAAAGACATTTTTTCTCAAAAATTCTAATTTGTTAGTAATGGGGATTTTTAAAAATACTTTTTGAACTCTTTCTGGAGCTGATACTTTTGACCCTGAGAGTCTCTAGGCAAAGAGATTGATCTTCATTAAGTGTCAGTCAGACAAGAGTGCTAATATTAAATTCAGAGAAATGGTCCTATGTAATTAGCTGGCTGGAAAGGCAATTAAGGAAGTATTAGATACTCTCCCACAATTTACTCAACAGCCAAAGACCTGGTTAAAGGATATCAATTCCTAACGTCATCTCTAATAATGGGGTTGCAGCCACATCATAAAATAAAAACCTGTTTTACTGATATGAAGACTAGTCAATCCTAGTTTCCCCCAGCTATACCCCTAAAGAAACATTCTTGCCTTTCAGCCGTCCACATCACAGACACATACATCTTACAAAGTGTCAACATTATCCAAAATGAAAAAGACTTCAAGAGCTTAGGCAGAAACAACGGCAGCAACAGGAAATTCTCAGGAAAATTATAAAGAGATTGCTAATTGTGCTTGCCTTAAAAAAGATATGGAGCTATTACATTGACTGGATATTAAACAAAGACAACAGATACCTGGTGATTTCATCAACAAGCAGAGTTCTAGAAGCTTCCTTGCCTTAGAAGACATTAAAAATTACTGCCTTCTACATTTTAGGATCCTTCTAGCAATATTCTCCTACTTTGTCAACAGTTAAAGTCTTCTATAACAGAAATAAAAAGCTAGACACAGTATGAATAAAACATAGAAACAAGACACTTATAAAACAAAGATTCCTGAAGCCAATAAAGATTTTAAAAGATGTTCAATGATATTGGAGCATGGTGGAAATAATAAATATTAAAATTTTCTAGAAATAAGATGCCATTTTAAACATTTTCATGGACACACACACACACATACACACACACAAACACGCACACTTACTTTCCCAGTGCTAAAATGTATGTGGATCCAGAATTTATGCTCATTGTAAAAGGGAGTTTAATTTTGTAAACTCACCATGGAGAAACAGTTTGGCATTACATCTTCAAGTTGAACTCCCACTTACACTAAGATCCAGAATAATCCACTCCTTGATATATACGCAAAAGAAACTCTTGCACATTTACAGCAGGAAATTTGAGCCAGAATATTCACAGCAATACAATCTTGGAAACAAGTGAAAAAAAAAGGAAAGAAAGAAAACCCTACTGCCAACAGAACAGATGAATAAGCCACTTCTTATGCAATGCAAGCATCACATAACAAATAAATGAAGATCAATAGCACTATGCAACAAAAAGAATGAATTTTAGCAATGCATCATTAAGTCTAAAGCATAGCAAAAGTTTATGTATATCAACTTAAAGACAGTTAGATGTTTTAAGTATACTTTAAAAATACAGATAACCTAAAACACCCATTAGAGAAACGCTTTGAAATGAAGCCACGGAATAACAGGATGGGGAAAGAATAAATATGATGATAGCATTGAAGAAATATATAGTAAACTGCAATTTCCTGTTAAGGTCTGCTCTTTAAATGCTGGCTAATTGGCATGGTTATTATACTTTAATAAATGTATAAATGTATACATTTAATATGTATACATGTATACATGTATAATAAATGTATAAATGTATAAATGTATACATTTAATAAATGTAAATAAATGGATGGGTGTATGAAAAGAAGGCTATATATGGGTTATAGTAGAAATATATTATTAAACAAATGTCATCATGTGTACCTAAGGCATCTTAAAATAAATATATTTTTAAACACCTAGAATATAAAGCAACAATATTTAATGATATACAAATGCAAGCTAAAAGGTTTTTTATATAAAATCTGAAGACCCATTCAAGCTTTACCTAAAACCACAGCAATTTATTAATATCCTATTATCTATATTTGACATAATCTGTTTCAAAAAATACCAAATGCAGTTTTATGCTCTTTTTTATTGCATATGAGTGATTTATCTGCAGAAGAGGGTATCAGATTACATTATAGATGGCTGTGAGCCACCATGTGGTTGCTGGGAATTGAACTCAGGACCTCTGGAAGAGCAGGCGGTGCTCTTAACCACTGAGCCATCTCTCCAGCCCCCAGTTGTATGTTCTTATTCCAAAGAAAATGTAAATCTGATAGCACTAGTGTGTTTGTTTTCTTAAAAACTTGGGTTAACTGATCTTTCTTCCATATGCCCCTTCTCTCCATTCCAATATGGATCTATTTTACCAATAATACAAAAAGAATTTGATATTTCTAATCTTAAAAGAGTAGCTTTCCATATATTCCAAATATTTCTTTCCACGTTGTTTAAATATACCCTTTCCATATTTGTATTTCTGGGAAGAAATCAGTACATACTGCCCCAAATATTCCTTCCTGTCCCCACTATCCTCTGCTGTATTCTGATTCACTGAATTTTTTTGTTGGTACCTTTAGTTTACCCCTAACAATTCCATTGTTCTCACCAACTTTAAGAGCTATGATTCCTCTCCCATTTTTAAAACAAAGTTCTATTTCATGAAATGCACTAATATCTTATGTTGTATTTTAGCCTGAACCCTCAAAGTAACAATTGGTGAG
Organism: Acomys percivali; assembly: GCA_907169655.1. Lineage (NCBI taxonomy): Eukaryota > Metazoa > Chordata > Mammalia > Rodentia > Muridae > Acomys > Acomys percivali. The sequence continues at coordinate 607,577 of OU015747.1, read as the reverse complement.
TATATCTTTTGCCAAAGGTTTTTTTTTAAAAAACACCCACCATTTTTCTATTCATTTGTACAAATACTCCAAGTAAATGCATGCTCCCTCTCTCTTCCCCTCTCTGTCTCTCTGTCTGTCTCTCTGTCTCTCTCCGTGTCTCTGTCTCTCTCTGTCTGTCTGTCTGTCTGTCTGTCTGTCTCTCTCTGTCTCTCTTTGTCTCTCTCTGTCTCTCTCTGTCTCTCTCTGTCTCTCTGTCTCTGTCTCTGTCTCTCTCTCTCTCTCTCTCTCTCTCTCTCTCACACACACACACACACACACACACACACACACGCAATTTACCCATGCTCACCATACCAAAAAATGTTTTTATCAATGTCACCTAAGTCATACACATCCTAAATCTAGTTGTCAATTTAAGTTCCTGTCTCTATTGATCTGTTCATTGGAAACTATCATTTTTCATAAATTGCACAAACCTTCTAATTCTCCTACTAACGTATCACAGACTATTCCTGCTTAGACTTCCCGGGCAGAAATCACTCCTTCTAGTTCCAAGCCTCTTAACATTAGAGTCATTCAGAGCTCAGAGCTCAGTATTTGCGCATTTTCTCCATCATCTTTAATCTCTTGGAACCTCTGTGGTCTTAAGAACAGAAATACCATGTGTGTTGACATACATAGTTCCACTCAATTCCAAGACACTCCCTTTGGTATTTAGGAAGCATGAATTTATTATATGTGCATGTAAGTCATTTATCCATGCCTCTAAAGGGTTTCTACTATCATGATGATGGTTGTATTCCTTTAGATATTCAAGTCAAAACTTTACTCAGTCCCATTTCTTTTACTTCTCACAAACCCTGCATTGTAACTGTCATCCTTCATCTTAAAAAAACAAAGCATAAGCAGAAGACAACCAAGTCTTAGATCCATAGATCACTCTGCCACTTGTTTGAACAAAGTGTTAATCATATCAAACCTGGTTGATTGTGAAAAACTCCAAGCCATACATGTTCCTTTCTGTGCTTAACACAGCATCCCTGGTGAGCCTTTTAAAAACTCAACAATCTAGCATCTGCCCCTGATAAAATCCCTCTAGTCATTTCTGGTCTGACTAGGAATAAATGCAAAGTCTACATATCTCCCTTCAAAACTTTATAAAACCTCATTTTTTTTTTTGCTATTGCCCCTTCATCAGCAATTTCATCTGCACTGCACCAGTCCTGACTTCCAGACTTCACAGGATTGCCCCTAACTTTCCTATGCACCAGAAGCCCCCACCCAAGATGGGCCATATGTTCTTATCCCTCTGTGACTAATGTTCAGCTGTCACTTTATCAACAAACCCTCCCTGACTTTGGAGTTAAAACCACCACCACCCTTGCTTTATGTTCACCTACACCAGACGTATTGCACAGTTCACTTGTTTTATGTCTCAGTTTCCTGTCTCTTCTACTAGCAAGTGAGCTTGAGAGGAAACTTGGACAGTACCCATAACTTTAAACACTACACTTGTTCAAATTCTCAGAATAGAAACCATGGGACTATTTTTACTTTCCTTGATCATTCATATTAAATGTATCATTTTTGTGTGGTTAAAATCCCCAAAATATCTTATCTTTGTCCATTTATGTCCATCCTTCCTACATCTACGTCATCCCACGTGACCATCTATGTAATGGAAAGGAACAACAGCAGCAGCAGCAGCAGCAAAACCCTGAAACACAAGTTTCGTCATGTGTCATGCGGTTTCTTCTGTTTCTAAACCTTTCTTTACTCATCAGGAAGACAGGTCCTTTTGCTGCCTGCGTCATGGTAAATTAATGCTTTACCTAAAGAACTCCAGTGGCTCCCATGTTTACTAAGAGAATCATCCAGAACCCTTTATAGAAGCCCCCACATGCCTTTTGTGACCTGTCTTCTGCTTACTATCTCAATCTAATACTCTAATATTCCTGGCCTTACTTTCAAACAGGAAGGGTACCAGAAACCTTCCATTCTCAGATCACACCACTCTCTTCTCCACGTTTTCACATTGTGTTTCTTGCTTGGTGAGTTAGTTTGGTTTTTTTGGTGATTTCCTTGCCCAGCAATCCTTTTCCTCTTATCCTTTGCCTCCTGGCACACATTTGCTACCAATTTGAAGGATTGTATTGGCCGTCATTTCTACGTAGACTAGTTTTCTTTCCCACTTTCTCTCTTGATACTACTAAATTATTCTTCCATATTATCTGTTACTTATTTGATCTTTGCTATTTTCATCTCTTTGTACTGCTTAGAGGTAAAGTCCATGAGGACCAATCCTGTTTTGGTTCCAAATTTGGTTCCAAATCCTGTCTTAGGAACTGCACATTACTCCTTCTATTTAATACTGTAGTTGCACACTGGTTTAACAAATTAATCAATGAATAACACTGGGAATGAAGCTTTATCTTCCTGTTCCTCTTTGAAGTATTCACTTGATCTATGATTATTAATTACAGTTTGACATCCAATTAATAAACGTAGCACATGACACAGGAACCTCAGATTGAGACATAGATTAGATTATCTACAAACTTCACAAGAACAGTTAGGTTTATGTCAGAGTTCACCCAACTGAATATGAGTTTCCATGCTCTCTCCTCCATTTTAAATAGTAATAAAAGTCTGTGATAAAGAAGTTCTTATTTTTTTTCTCCTTTGGATGTTATAACTGCTTATTTGTCCTTAACCAAGTAACAAGAGTAATGCTCAGGACAACCTGACTCTTGATACACGGTACTATGCAAGGATGCTTCAGAAATGGACATATCCACCAGCTGTCTTGACTGAATATTTGATGAAGTGGTGTGAGTTGTGACTTTGTCAAGTAGTAGCTTTAGCTGTTGTGGACAATTCAATGGGAATTCTCTCAACCTCTCTGCTAGCAGAGGCATGATGCCTGTGCTGGACATCCCTGTTTATCTGAGATAATCTCATCAAGTATTGTACATGAAAATAGTTTTAAGACCATGAAGAGCTCCAGTAATATGAAATCCTACTACACTAGTGAGCAACCTTGTGAAATTGATGGAAGTCTTCTGTTTCCATATGAATAAGGTTATGGAAGAGGATTTAAAGCAACCATCTATATTTAAAATATTGATCATTTGACATTATGTGCCTTCAGGCTTATTACCTGTGCCTTAAATAAGTAGAAAATGGGGAAGACAGGATTCCTAGACTGTCTTCTTGTGGTCAGATACTTAGTTTTATAAAGCCACACAACTGTGTCCAAAGTGGACTAGAGATAGAAGGAAAGAGTCCCTAGTTCCTCGGTGACAAAGTCAATGTGGGTGCCACTTCTAAGCAGGAGCAAAGTACGTCAGCATCATAGGTACTGACTCATCAGAAGCTGAAAGACTTCTGCCCTTCAGAAGTGCATTCCAGCTGCTCTCTACTGTCCCACTCTTCTCACCTTTCCCCTTTCCTTCCCTTGCTGGAGAATGTGCAGACAAGAGAGAGGAGTTCCTGGAGGGTTGAAGAGGAGAGAACCATTCCAGTTCCCTTTATCTCCCACTGCAAGCTGTGCTACTGAGTTAAAAATACATAATTTGGTTTCCAAATCTATTTCAACCTCTGCCTGGCCTACTGAGTAGTCACAAACCATCCGATTTCAATTCACATCTTTGCTTTCAGCTTTATTTTAAATGGAACATGGCTAAGTTGTATAAACAGATAAAAAGTAAATGTCCCACAAAGAGCAGAAATGGGATTAAAGGAGGCAGGAAGTCAATCCATATTTATAGTGTACTGCGGTCAAAATCTGAATGGTTTTTATCTTATTTTTAAAATGCCAAACTTTCCACAAAGTATAAAATGTCAAGTCATGGAAGAGGTGAAAGTTGTGGCATATAGAATTATGTGATGACAATAATGCTTCCTTTTACATTCAGCGTTTCACAATCAAATGTTTGTGTAAACAGATAATTCATGTCCTGCAGGTGATAATTCTCACACTTCTGTCACATTTGGAATGCTATGTGCTTACAGAGAATGACCCATTTCTGAAAAGTTAGTCATCTCACCACAAGTATCTATGAGTGGAGTGGAAAACATCCCTAACCTTGTGCTTTTGTGGTAACTTCATTGGTAATTAGTTACCTGCTAAGACTCAAAGAAGGATAACTGCACCTCTGCCCCAAATGGCTTAAAACAATGGCCAGGCCAACGATTCAGCTCACTCAGCAATGTTAAGTGAAATGGCTGATGGAGGCCTTAAGACACCATCAGCCTTATAGTTGACCCAAATCTAGCACCGGTATTATGGTCTTCCCAGTGTTATGGGAGATAGTACATGGTAAAAATGCTACTGTGAAGTAGATTCCTTTCTTCATTTTTATAAGTTGTCTCACAGCCAAGAGAACATATTTTTACTTTCAACACATACTAATAAAGTCATATAGATCCAGTTATAAATTGTGCTTTCATTTATGAATATTTAAGCTACATATGAGTTATATTTTCCCTACTTTTATATTTGAAATGTGAGTTTAAAGCCTTTTCTGGGAAAATAAAGCCTCTTTCATTGATGTTATATAGATTCAAGTGGTATCACATTATCTAGAGAATTCTTCACAAAACTATTTTTGGTCTAAAATGATAATTTCCTAGTCACTTATGAGAGCTCATACTTTGACAAATGATTCACTTCTCTAATGAAGTCTCTTTTCAGATTTGCATGTAGTGTGGGCAACCTATACCTGAAGAAGCAACATGGAACCAACGCGGAGAGACTTCCATCTTTCCCATCCATCTTTATCACTGTCAGTGCACAGAGAACCAAAGGCATCCCCTCTATAGAAGTTTTGCCATAAAATCTAGAGAAGAAGTGGATTGGAATGCAGGAAACCAGATCTCAGCCTATTACTAGTGTGTTATGTGCCCCATCCAAATCCTCCCCTGTCTTTAGTGTCCCCATCTGTCTTGTCCTCACCCCATTCTATCAAATTCTATCCCATAATTATTTCTCACTCAGTCCACACTCCTTCTATCTCATACCCCCTGTGTTCTCCACTCCAGGATCCTATTTTATCTGTTCTCCCACTCTCTCCCTCCTCCACAGCCTCAGTTGAAGGAAGAGAGCACAGTTCCCTGTGCTTTAAGTTCACCTTTTACTCATCACACCACTCAGGACACCAGCATTGTCCTGTAATTACAAAATGCCAACAGAGTTCAAGTCTGTAAACTCAAGTGGAACCAGACTAACTTTCCAAACCTGTCAAGTGGGGATAGCTACAGCTTTTTCGAGCAGCTGTGAGAGTTAAGAGTGATGTACGTGGAATGCCAATCGCCAATCTAGTTGAAATTAACTAAACAAGCAAGACAATAATGGTTGACATTGTTACCATTCCTATCAGTGCAAGAATACTGGCTACTTTAGGTCAGAGGCCTTCTTGTTTAACTCATTTACAGAAGAAAGAGCAAGGGACTTTGCATTCAGAAGAGTAAGCTAAGCCAAACAGGGTCTAAGCAAGTCACTCCTCCCTGATGAACCAGACTGATAGGCTGCCTGAGACGAATTCTGTCTGATTTTGATGCACCCAGTGCCTAGCAGCAGCTTGCCATATAGATACCCATTGAGTATGGAAAGGAAATACGGTATGAAACCAAAAGTGCTGTGAACACGTGTCTATTACACACTCTACTGGTATTGACTAAAGGAGGAAATAAAGCCAATCACCTCTGAAGTATTAGAGAAAACCCGAAAACCAGCTCCTCAAACAAAGTGAGAAGACAGCTGGAAAGGACTAGGCTCCCAGCAGAGCAGCCAGCTTCAGCTTTGTGCCCCAGATTCCTGTCCTGGGCAGAACACAGGGTGAACCTTTGGCAGAGAAACACACACACACACACACACACACACGCACACGCACACACACACACACACACACACACACACACCTCTGCCTCTGGAGCAACAATGTACCTGGGCAAAGTGGACAGATATAAAGTGCTCAGGCTCAGAGAAGCCAGGCAGTCACAGTGCAGCCGCTCTGAGTTCATTTTTTACTTCCCAGCCTCCCCCACCCTGCAGTCAGGTCTCAAGAGGTAATTAGTGTGGGGGAGGCCAAGCTCCTGAGGGGGCGGGGAGATGGGAAAGTACGGGTGGAGGCGGTCTTCTTGTCATAGGTCTCTCTAAGGAGAGGAAAAGAGAAAGGGGTGGGGGAGGCACTCAAGAGAATGACTGGTTTTCATTTTTGCACGTGAGGCATACCTAATGATATTTCCACAAATAGACAGGCAGACCAGAGACGGACAGACAGAGCACACTTGCATGTTTTGAAACAATCCGTACCCCCAAATCCAGGACGCAGCCTGTTGTCATAACCATCCAGCAAACTGTCCAGGATACGGGTAAAATTTTCCGGGCACAATTTCTCGTCCTTTGAGTTCTGTCCTGGGGATTCGTTTAAACTGCAAGTGCAAAAATAACGGGGGTGGAAAAGACTATTTTAAGAATGGATCTGAGAACAGGTGGAAAAGGGTTGCCTTCTAGGGAAAGAGTGGCTGGCCTTAAGCTAAAGGAGGGTTGGGGGTTGGGATGTGAAGAACCGAAATGGTCAGGAAAATAGTACCCCTTGCCAGCACGCACCCCCAGATTGCAAGTACTCCCAGGCAGCATGTACCCCAGCACCGGGTTTCCTGAACCTGACTTTCCAGTGCTCTCCCAGTCTATTAGGTCAAAGGAAAGCTTGGCTTCAGCCCATGGAACACTAAAGACAGGAAGATGTGGTTCACTCAGGGAAAGATGAGTGGCCAGAGGGGTGCTGTGGATCTGGACACTTGTCCACCTTTCCCACGCACGCCGTATACCCTAAGACCCCCCCTCCAGAACTCACCAAGCTGCCAGGCACAGGACGTGCAGGAGGGCGAGGCTGACCCCGGAGCACAGCGCAATCGCGGGTACCTTCTGGACAGAAACCATCTTCGCAACATGCCATACTTTAAGCCTGTTCACGGTTTCCAGGCTCTCGAGATGCCCTGTGCAGGGTGCGAGGAGAGGGCAGAGTGGCTCCCGCGGCGTGCGCACATTCGCGCTCACACTCGCCCGCGCTCCACCAGCATAGCCGCGGTGGGCGTGTGTGTGCACGCGGCCAGGGGAGGCGGGACCTGCGCGCCCGCCCCCTCCCTCGCCGCTTGCGCCCAGTGCCAGCAGGAGCCCAGCGCTCAGCTCTGCACCTTGTCGAGCCTGCTCGCAGATGAACTTGGGAGCTCCTAGCACGCAAAGCTAGGCAAGTTTATTCCAACCTGTAACTCAGGGGACACTACTCAAGGTCCTCCGTCCCTGCTCCAGTGTCAGCGATTCCATAACCCCAAGCGGGTCCTCTGCCACAGGACGCGGCTGACATCTCTTCTTTCTGCTGATCCTCCTCCCTTCACCATGGTTTTTGGCTGGAAACAATGAAGCTCCTTTCTCATAGGTTGTATGAAGACTTGCCTGTGCCCACTGCAGAGGACGTAGGTGGAGAAAGGGCGGGATGACAGGGATTGCGGGGCGTGGCGGTGGGAGGGAGTGAGGAAGAAAGAACACTTGTGGGAACAACAGCCTTTGGGGCTAGCATTTAGGGTCTAGGAAGATGGGCTGCCTGTTTTTTTCCTACTAACCTGGGTGGACTTCTGCCAAACTTTTGGGAAGTTACTGGAGAATACTGTCAAGGCATGTGTCGAGATACTGTTTCTCAAGGATAACAAATTTCTTTACTTTGTTATACATCATTCAACACACACTCATACCTCCCCCTTGTCACTCTACCTAGGAGCTACAGGCATAGAGACCTGAAACTCCTTAAAACACTTCTCGTTCAGAATGAAACTGATTGAATTCCAGAAGTCGATTGCTTTATGAAGGAGAGGAAGGTGGTTAGGTAGGAAAGAAGGGAGGGAGGGGGGAATGGGGGCATGGAAGGATGGAGGGGGAAAGGGTGAGAGGGCTGGAGGGAAAGAAGGTAGGCTGAAGGGAGGGGGGAAGATGGAGGGGAGGAGGGCGGGGGGAACACCAAAGCAGAATGCCTTTAATGTTTTATGGAATAAAAACGAATACTTAAAACAGGCCTTTAAAAAACACTAATTATTTGAGGGAGTGCCCTTTATATTAATACGATGCACAGTACTATTTCTATATAAAGTAAGTAACTTCCATAATATTGGGTCTGTGGAACCAGACGCAGCTTGTGTTCTATTCACAACACTAATAAATGACTAGTGTGGTCCTAGCATATGGAAAAATTAGAAAGGTGCCCAACCGGGGGGGGGGGGTGTTGCAGAATTGATTCAACGCTTAATATCTTTTCTTTCCAAAGGAAGGCAGAACAGTGTCTGTAGAGGGAAGAACAGTGAGCTCCCATAGGAGTCTGCATTTGCAAGTGCTGCCTTTTGAAATTTATTAGACCCCTACAATTCCCCACCTGACATACTTCTCCTGGTGACTGAAACTTCGAGTCTCATGCTGAGTGTTGTCCTTCCTCTGTGTTTATCTCTTGTTACAGCACAGGGCGCATAGCACATCAATAAATATGATTGGACAAATTATCAGTGACGTCCTTAGTCAGAGATCTATCTTACCAATTCTAGTGAAATGTAAACGTTTTCTTTTAGGAAAACAGCCACTGAAACCCTGTATACCACAAACATGCCATGAAAGAGTTGTCCCCACACACTCTCCACACGTTGTGTATCATAAATACAATGCTCACTGTGTTGTTGCTGTAGTAACCATTGACCAGCGGTGGATTGCCAGACCATGCAGTAGTTCGTTTCCTAGTCATTTCTACAATGGTTGTGCCACATCTCAGGCTAGCTGACCACCCCCTGATCCGGGGACATTAACAGACTCTAAGCCACAAGCATTTCATGATATCAGTGGACACTCTTGTACAAGCAATTATTTTGGTCATATACTTGTCACAGGCTTTAGTTGTTTTAGTGTGATTATTTGAAAAAGAAATAAATGTTGGGCAGTGTCTGCATCCTACCTGAGCAATATCTGCACATGGAATTTACAAAGTCAACATTCTCGGGGAATTTGAAGTACTAAATATATCTCATACTTATCTTTAATTGGGTTTGGCACTGTCACCTCACTTTTGTGCTTAATGATCTCTAACTTCCCTCAGTCTTTTAGTAGGAAACATCCTATTTCCAATACAAACTTTCGATTCATTTGAAAATCTGATGTTTTCCAGGGAGTAGGAAGAATATATTTTTAAAGGCCAGTGAACTTCAGCGGAATCACTAACTAGTCTGTCTGCCATTTCGTAAATGGTTGCTAACATAGGACAATTGTTTTGCTGGAACGTGGGTAATTAAATGGGTTCACAGTAAGCATAGATGGTGTTGTGCTGGTTACTTTTATAAAACACCATGATGGGACAATTTACAGAAGGCTGAGTTTATGTGCACTACAATTCCAGGGGCTTAGAATCCATGGTGGCAATGGAGAGGCATGGCAGCTGGAGCTGGAAGCTAAGAGCTTACATCTTGAACCTCTAGTAAGAAGCAAAGGGAGGGAGAAACAACTGAAATGTCATGTCTCTAGACACTTAAACCCACCCACCCCCAGTGACATACTTCCTCCTAAACATCCCAAACGCCTCCAACTTGGTACCAAATATTCAAATGCTAGAATAGGTGGAGGACACTGTCATTAAACCCATCACAGAACTACACCAAAAATCTGTAATTATTTGTGTGTAAATATTATATACAGTTTTTACAGAGTACTAACTGTTAGAATGAGTAGTCCCTTAATTGTGTTAATAAATCCATGTGGTATAGAAGTACATGTCCAAGTTTCTGAAGAAAGCAGTAATCATGTTATGTATAACTCAGTGTCAACTGGAAGTAGCTAGTGGGGAAATTTTTAAGCATCATCCACAGATGCTGAAAAAAAATTAAAGTTGTTACCAAGTCACTATACTAAGAAATCTCATACCTATTTCAAGGACCATTAAAGTACCCTAATTATTTCATAAGAAAGCATGTAGAGTGTTTTTTAATTCTTAATAGGAGAAGATCATAAGCAAATCAGTATTTAGTGGGGAAATAAATGAGGAACTGTGTGGTAGTGGACATAGAGCATTATGATATAACAAATTGTCTCAATTTAATCTAGCTGATAGCTGTGGAGACTTAAAATCAGGGTAGCACAGCCTTGGATCTAGTAAGGACCCTGTTTGCTCCATTGAAAAGTGGCGAATGGTATCCTGGTGGAAGCTTAGGAAAGGGGCAAATCACATGTTGTGACAGGAAGCCTAAACAAACTGAGGGCAGCTAGACTTAGTCTTATTTTTTCACCACCCCTTACCAGGTTCCTACAAAAATTTCATGAATCTCTTTGAAAGAGAAAGCCTCAAATAACCTGTGTTTTGGAGTAGGCTTCCTCCTTTTAAAGGTTTTGCCACTCTCATGACACTGGGGACCAAGTTGTAAACATACAAACCATCGTGGAGCATGCTCAAAGCAAAATCTATACTTCAGTATCAATTAAAATAAAGAAAATAACATCTATCTACCTGTCTATCTACCTATCCATTTACCAAGAGATATTTGCCATAATGTATGCAAAATAGAGGATATAAAAAGACTTTCAAGAAGGTATTTGTTTAAAACAAGTAAAGTGAAAAATAACACTGAGTAGTTCATGGGCATAAAATCTAGGCACTTGAGAAAATTTACATGAAAAGAAAAAACATAAAATTTTAGATAGTAAATATCTGTGAAAGTAAAGAAGAATGAATAAAGATGAGGATCTTTGCCTGCGTTGACTATGCAATGCCTTGTTTCAGTGAGGAAAAAGAAAAACATATCTGAAGCAAATAAGAAAAAATGTTAGCATTTTCCAGATGCAGTGGCAAGGATTTGAGTGTTCAGTATTTGCTGAGGCTTTCTGTTGTTGTTTTGGTTTTGGCTGGCTGGTTACTGTTGTTGTTTGTTGTTGTTGTTGTTTTGAACAATTCTTGATGTGCAACAAAGCAATATAAAACTTGCTGTTTTAAGAACATGGCTTACAATGGTCTCTCACAGAATTTGTGGTGTGGCTATAGGAATTCTCTGTGGAGGTCCATACTTCTACCACACTTAAACAATGTCTTTTAGATTTATATAATGGGCACCTAGGTGTGTTTTCTGAAACAACTGGGGAAGGGTTGGATGCTAGTTGTATCTCCTCCCTCGTCTGTCCTTCCTGTCTTAGTTAGCTTGGACTTCCTTAGTTAGCTAGACGGTTTATGGCTGGTGAGACTCCTTAGATGCTGTCTGTCCATCCCAATAGTCGTGCTGAAGCTGAAGACTTCTTGACTAAACCTTCAAATTACAGAGCATCTTTCTATGGGCCAAAGCAGGTTATAGGGTCTAGTAGATATGTGCCAAGATGATTCACAATGATATAAATACTAAATGACTTAGGGTGTTTATCTTTGAAGAGTAGCTCTAACTCTGTGCATGTTTTAGATATGTATATCATTCCGCGGGGGAGGGGGGTACCTAAAAAACATTTAATGAGTACTGTGTTGGTTAATTTGGGGTCGGTTGGGCGATATCATAGTACACATATATCTGGTCAAATACTCTAGATTTTTCTTCAAAAGTTGTTTTTATAGGTAAAATTAAAATTATTCTACAGCCATATCACTCTGAATGAATCCACTCTCATCTGATAAGATTAAAACTAAAACCATTAGACACTGAATAAATAAGATTACCTTCCAGGATGAAGCAGTGTCTCACCCAATGGATTTGAGATATCTGCAGACAATGACTGACAGCCCTGAAAAAGGGATTCTGCTGTGGTCTTGAGTTGCAATATTACTTCTTTTTTAGATGCCCAAACAGCCAGCAAATTCAGCTTAAGTTTGGCTTTTCCAGCTCATGAGCTCTCTCTATTGTTGTTAAGACAGGATCTCACTATGTTGCCTTTGCTGGCATGGAGCGCAATGGATAGACCAGGCTGGCCCTGGATTCTTAGATACTCACATACTTCTGTCTCTCACATTCTGGGATTGAAAGTGTACACCACTGTACCTGACATGAGTTGGTTCTTTAAAGTTCAGATGCATAGGCCTGGGGAGATGGTTCAGTGTTTAAGAGCTTTTACTGCTTTTGCAGAAGACAAGAGTTCTGCTCCCAGAATCCATTTTTGGTGGCTGGCTCACAACTCTTCACAACTCCAATTTGAGGGTTCCAGCACCCTCTTATAGCCTATTTGGGGACATACATACTAAGGCATGCAGACATTCATAAAAAAATATACATAAGTGATTTTAAGTTTGGATGGATTAATGGAGGATGGTAGAAAATAGATGATGTATTTTACCCATGGCTTCTATTTCTTTGAAGAATAGTAGCATAAATAACACAGGAATTAGCAGGTCGAATATTCACTTAACCTCTTACACTCTGGCAATTTTTCAATGTTTTAGCTAAATTACATGTTTTATTGCTTTGTAATGCCAATTATTTAATCCAAAGATGGTCATAAATTTCAAAGTATGCTTGAAACTTATAATAGATTGTTCTTTTGTTTGTCTTTAAAGGATAAGTTTTGTGAAACAGAAAATCAACCATGACATAGGAACACGTGTAAATATGAAATATACATACACTACAGTTTAGATTCTAAATCAGTCACCATAGTTTAATTTGGCCTCTTCAATATTTTTGTTAAATACCGTACCTGTATTATAAAATCTTGGGAAATAAAAACTGCTGGCAAATAGGAGCAAATTATTTTGACAAAATTACTTAATTACTATAATTTTAAGGCATATATTTTAAGTATAACAAATGGTCTAAATCTTTACAAAAAAAGAAAGGAAGGAAGGAAGGGAGGAAGGAAGGAAGGAAAAAAGAAAGGAAGAAAGAAAGTACCACCTTAGGGGCTAGATAGATGGCTCAGTGCCTAAGAATGTTTGCTGTTCTTGCAGGGGACCTGAGGTTGGCTCTCAGCATTCATACAAGTATCTCATGGCCATTTGTAACTCCAAATCAAGAGCATATTGGACACCCACATTCATATACCCCCAACTAAAATGAAGATAATACAAACCTTAAAATCCTACCTTATAAACTTTGGGAAGAGAACAGTGACTGAGTATCTCCAGCAATTAAATAGGTCCAAAAAGCAAAACCAGAACTTCGTATTTTCTGCTATTGCACTACTAAGCGTCTGCATTGGGTATGCTTTTCTATCAGTTTACTTAAAGAGTGACATGAAGTGATCGATACTTCAGAAATAGACATAATTAGAACGAAACATCAAATTAACTTGAAGTTTGCATGTATTTTCACTCATGGTTCCACACACAAACATTTTGGCATTTCAAATGTTTAAATATCAGTCACTGTTTGAAAAATAAAAGCGTAGTTGTAGGTTATTTTATGCACCTTTCTCTGCTTTCACATTTTTTGGGGGGGGACTACTGAACCTGCCACACAGAGGCACATAAGCTAAACAATCTGAGTGTCATAGGTGTACACTAGCCTGCCATCAGTTGAGCAGCGTGATCAGGGCTGATTTTCTGCAGGAAGCCATGAAGCTGGAGCCCAGCCCACTGGTACTGTGTGCATCCAGGCTGCTCTTCATTACCATCTGGTGGCTACTGCGTGGAGTGGCATTGCCGTCGCTTCGAAAGAGAGACAGAGGCACCAAGTGCCCTGCTTAAGAACAGAGGGAACAGCAACACAATGGACAACATTAAAAATATGGTAGGGTGGGCACAAAACAAGAATTGGGAGGATTTTTTTCTTACCACAAAAAATTCAGTGTGGAAAATCTTATTCACTGGAAGCAATGCATACTGGGTAAAAGTTCAATGTCTGAAAAGTAGGGTGCATGAAGAACATGAAACTGTACATTGCTTTTATTTGTTTTATAACAAAAAGAGATAAGACCAGTTTTTTTTCTTTTAGTGACTATGTTCTGAATCTACTAAATCTTTCACCCAGTCACATAGCCTCACATGTCATTTTCCCCAGAAAAGTTCTTCTGTAAAATATTGTCTATCTTTACCTTTTAGTTTAAATAGCACTTCTCTTGAGAATCTATAACCACCAGGTAAAGGTCTTGTTGTCCGTTACTATAGACAGTTGTTAAACATCTGTCAATCATTTATACAATAGTTTCCCATCATGACTGAGATTTCCAGGGGTGAGGATGGTGGTTTATTTATTCTCTCAGGATTCAAGTCCTAAACATTTAACATTTATTTATGTAAGGGATGAATCCAGGATGATCCCACTATTACTTAGAGAATTTAAACCATATTGCTGGCTTCTCAGATACTAAAGCAAGTATAGAATTAGATTTTGGAGAGGGCAGACTATCCATATTGACCTTGCATATATCTTACGTGCCAACATCCTGCAACTTCAAAGCCAGCTGTAGCCATAGAAACCACCCTGTCGTGTCACATCACTTAAAATGGGGCGGGGGGCGGGGAGTGAAGCTAAGATGGAAGACTCGATTTCACCAAGTTTCTATAGTTAAAAATCATTTGAAGCTTTGAATCTCACTTTTCAACAATATTCTTTGTTTCAGATAGGATCGTGTCTTACACTCATGGCAATTCCCCTGCTGTGGCCTAACATGTGCTGGGATGCAGGTGCATGGCATCATAACCAGCTTTAAGATTTGTATTGAGGGAGGCAAGTGAAATGGCCTAGTAGATAAAGGTGTTTGCTACCAAGCCTGCGGTGACATGAATCCAATGCCTGGACCTTACACAGTAGAAGTAGAGAATGAAATCCCACAAGGATTTCTATGGCCCCTACATACACACAGTCGTGTAGCCATAGACACACAATCACTAAAGTAAATGCAAAAAATAACTTTAAATGTTTTATTCTGCTGTTTTGATCTCTGATTTAAGAATGAGCTTATCTCTGAGAATAAGTTTGTCCTTAAAATTACGTGTCTACTCAGAGATTTTTTTTTTTACTCTGTAATAAGATCTTACCATCAAATTCCAGACCCTGTGACTGAATACATGGTACACTTTGGCCATAAAACACAGATATTCACACAGGAACTGGACCGGTAGCCTCTTTGGTAATGGTGAAGCTACGTTGTGTGGGCTACTGGGGTCATCAACAGTTTCACCCAGGGCAGATCTTTGTGCAATAATGATGATCTACCGGGGAAAGCGTGGCCACTAGTGCAACATGAAGATGTCAGCAGCTGTCAGTCTGTGGCCCACCACATAGCTAAGAGCCCACGTCTGGTGAGCTCATTGACAAACCAGGGAATGCTATGTTTCCCTCTGCTAGGTCTCAGCGAGGAACTGTTTCCTCTGCAATAACTGTCAGACCTCTCTAACTAAATCTTAAAGTAGGTGAGCTGCAAGCTAGACTGTCTAACCATGCCCTCATTTAAAGTCCCACCTATTCCGGTTTGCTGACAGCCAATTTTCAGTACTTTCATTCTTTCATTCTTCTACTTAAAAAATCCTTTTTCAGTGCTTTCACTTAAGTCTTCTTTTATAATAATGTACTGGACAACTGCACATTTCAGATTTGGAGGGCTATCTTGTGTTTTCAAATTAACCCATAAAGGAATAACATCTCCTAGGTTGGTAAAATAAGATGCCATTTTCCCAACTTGTTCCAATATCTTTTGAAAATGGAATGCCTTAAGCTGGATTGTTTACCAGACACTTGCAATGAAGAGTGATTTTCTTTTTTTTCGTTTGGCTTATCAAATTATGACCATAGATTTTGATTTTCAGTTGGGATCATTCTGCAGAGGTTTCATAAAGCTCTTGTTTTGGCTCTTGAAGAAGGCATGTGACATATTATATTGCCATTTAATTTTTCTAGACTGAATAACCCCACAAAAACACAGTGATAAATATTGAAAATGTGTTAAAATTTCCATATAAATAAAAAGATAGAACTCCTTTAGGATCCCAGTAGGGTCTCATGTTATGAATATAAAAGGATTCCAAAATCAGATGGCTTCACTCATTTTTAATGAATTGATTTGAACTATGAAAGGTGGTTGGACAATAGTCTTATGTTTACGTTTTAGAATTATAGTGGCTATCCATCACAGAGTATTAAATATAAATTGGCAAAAGGTTCTATACAAACATGTTGCTTGCACTTTTTGGTTCTGCTTGAAAAATCAGAATTACAATGCACAAATCCAAATAGCATAGAATAAGTGAATAACTATAAAGTTGAATAAGGTGGCAAATTTAACCCAAATATGTCAATTCTTGCACTGAAGATAAATATAAATAATGCAGCTGAAAGCAAAATGTGGCTGCGTTGGGGAACAAGATATAGCTGAAGTATCTGTCACTAAAAAGAGACTTTAAATGTAAAGGCTGCAAACTTTAAGGTCAAACACCTACCATGCTGTTACTGTGTTAATATTAGGTAGTATTTTATCTGTAAGAAATATTAGCAATAAAGCAGGATGTCTCATATTGATGCAGATATGCATTCACCATGAGGATGTAATTATGAACTTGAGAATTCATCTCTAGCCAATGTATTTTTTTAAAGGTAAAGACATATTAGTTAGAATTATTTTTGCACAAAGTACCTGTCAGAACAACCTGGAAGGGGGCAGGGGGACAGATTTAGTTTATGGTTTCAATCCACCATGGCAGGAAGTGACAACAGTGGTGCTTGGCAGTGAAAAAAGCAAACAAATATTTATGCCACATGACAGGAATGACTAGGATTAAATGACAGCAATATGACTACCCAATTTTTGTTTTTGTTTTTGTTTAACTTTAGTTAAATGCTGGTGGGGTGGTGGTACTCACTTATAATCCCAGAACTTGGGAAGTGGACACAGGAGGATGACCAGGAGTTCAAGATCATATTCCTCTTGGGTAAACTGCCAGTTTGAGGTCAACCTGGAATACATGAAGTTCCATCTCAAAAAACAAAGCACAAGAAAGACAGAGACAGAGACTGAGAGGAGAGAATAAAAAGAATGCCAAATTATAAGAAATATAACTATTCTTATAACTTGAGAAAAATACATTGCTTTCCATTATTATACTATAATTGGACTTTTTTCAATTGTGTAAGGTTTTTATTGATTAAACTACACCACTTAGTATTTTGGGTGGCATTGTGACTGCCGGACTAGATACAGAGGGATTTTTTTTCCAGGAAGAATTTTTTGAAACTATAATATAATTACATAATTTGCTCATTCCCTTTCCTCCCTCCAAACACTCCCATGTACTCTTTCTTGTTATCTTTCAAATACATGACCCCCTTTTTCATTAATTGTCGCAATGCCTATATGGATATATTTTTCCTAACTATAACCTTCTCAGCCTATATAATACTATTTGTATTTAAAAACATGCCAACACCATTGAGACATATTTACCTTGCAGTTTAACTCATACAATTTAAATGAACACTGTTGTCAATGCCTCCAATATTAATAGCAAATGCCATCTGCTCGACTTCAGACGCCTATGCTCAAAACAGCATCAATTTCATTTATTTATCTATTCATTTATTTATTTATGTTTGTAAACGGGGAGGTCAGATATGCCTAACTTGGGAGCATCCCAGCACTTGGGAGGCTGAGGCAGGAGGATTGCCACCAGATGAAGACCAGCCTGAGCTATATATTATTACTCTGGTTCAAAAACAACAAGTTGAGAAGGACATGATCTTGGCAGTGAGTCTAACTACAGACACCATGTTAGGCAGGTTCACAAGAGGCTCTTGGAGTTCAGGTTATGTCAAGAAACTAACCCACAAAATTATAATGCTTTACAACTTGACCATAAAAGCAGAGAAGTTATAATTTCAGTTGGGTGATTTCAGATCGTATTCAGTAATAAAGTCAGGAGAACAAAGAACGTGTCTTGTCAGATGGATCTATAGACCATAGTGAGCAGTGCTAGGAAAAGGCTAGATATATTAGGGAGGGGGAGAAAAAAAAAAAAAGAAAGTAGAAAGAATAGTGTAATAGTCACTATTTGATGAGTAATTGAAAGTTTAATTAAGTGTAGTAGATTCTGAAATGAAAAAAAAAATTGTGCATGCCTTGGATGCTCCAACAGTATTGGCAAACAGTTCACACAGACATTTAGATGGGCTGTGCATGTCCTTGAAGGTAAAGTAATAACTCTTCACCTACGACAGCTGGCTTTTTCATCAGGTTCCTGCTGGCCTGTAACTGAATTTGGCAGTTGCAGTACAGGCACTGATTCAGTCTTAGCTTTGGTGAATATTCAAGGAAACTCTCATAGTTAGTGGCTCTCATTGTCATGGCCTCTTTTTAATAAGAAAGCAATGCAGTACCGTTTCCCCCTCATAAAGCTTGCAAGCATGAAACGAGCATCTGCATCCTTCACAAATCAAATGCTGTTGCTCTCTCCCGTGATTAACCAGAATAAAATGAAGAGCATGGACTGTAAATATCGATGAGGCCAACAATTTCACAAATAAGATGATCCGAGGTAAGAATCATTGCCCCTTCTCTGTTAGAGCATTCAGAAAGGCCTTAATCCTCAGTCCAACTTCAAACACTGAGGCTCAGAATCTCGCTTGTCACCGAGGTCTGTCTTCTCCTAGTTCTCGCCCGGAAAATGGCATCCCCCAAGCATGGTGTTCTAGGTTGCAGTTTCCATCCAGATCCTTGCATGCCTCCCTGCTTTGTGATTCCTGTTGCACGTCAACCTCATTTGTCCTGACCCTCGTTCAGGGCGCAGTGACCTTTGATGTTGGAATTGCACACTTGGAATGAGTCTTCCCAGAGGCCAATTTGTTGTTACCCTTGTCATTCATTCTCCGTGTCTTCCACTTAGTGTCTGAGGTTTTGTCTTTCATGTCTGCCTCAAAGCCCACTTCTCCTTTTCAATGTCAGCTATTTCTCCTCTGCTAACTTGGACAGCTTTGTCCCTTTCCGTGGGAGCCCAGCTTCCATGCATCTTAACGTCATACTGCTATAAGCAGTGCAAAGAAAGGCTGGTCAAGAGTCAGAAGTGGGTATAAAAACTTGAAAAGGAAAAGTGGACACTGACATTGTGCTTGTTCAGATCTCATTCTTAAAAACTTAATGCTTTCTGAGCAGCAAACTGCAAAACATATTCTATCATCTGTCTATCTGGCTGTCTATCTATCATCTATCTCTCTATCATCTATCTCTCTATCGGCTTCGAACTTTTAAAAACCTACTTTATTTGGGGTTCTTTCATGTTTATACCTCCCTTCCAACCCACCTACTCTAGCTAGGGGAGAAAAGAGGTTAATAGGAATAGAAGTAAACCTTTTTAGATTAAGTTCATTGGAGCAATTCCATTCTTGGTAGTCAGGATTTCAGCAGGCCCATTTAAACAGCAAACCAGGACCTCAGCAAAGGTGACTGCAGTCACAGCAGCGGGTACCCGGAGCAGCAGCAAGGACCTTGGAGAGTTCTCTGGAGTAGTTCTCTCTAGGAGCATCTTGAAGTGGAGCAATGAACAGCCAAGACCAAAAAGCCAAAAAAGTCAAGCCTCTTGTTTTGGGGATATACATATATATGGGACCACCTGCTCAAGGATGGCGCCATCCACGTTGGCCTGAGATGTCCCACTTCAATCATTAATCAAGAAAATGGCCCACGCATATGCACACAGTCCAATTGGATAGAGGTAATTATTCAGTTGGCATGCCTTCTTCCCAGGTGACCCTGGTTTATAGCAAATTTCCTAAAACCAACCAGTACAAACGTCTTCACCCAGACCACAGAGAGGCAGAAACCTCACATTGTAATAGTGACAGCCCACCGACTTGTCATCTGATCACTCTAGGTATGCATCAAGAACCAGCAGGCAGAGAACTCCTGCATTTTTCATAGTCTTCAGCTCAGCCTGATCTTCACTATCGATATGCCCTACGTGAATTGCCATCTGCCCATTAGGGCCTGTGGTTTATCTTTTGTTTATTTGTTTTTTTCTGGAACCAGTCAGTCCTACCCTTTCTCGTTGCAGCTGGACTCTACCCAGCAGCTCTACCCCAATCCATGCTGCAGCAGCAATTGTAGCAGCCGAACTCTGAAGCCAACAGCCACACTAGATATGTCAGTGACTTCCCACTCGGCTATTTTTCATCAGTGCTGAGAACCTTGTGTTCTCGCCATTTTAGCAGCCTTGGCTATTCAGACCTCTGAAATTACTCCCTTCTTAAACTCCATCCTGGCCATTCTATAACACACACACACACACACACACACACACACACACACACTCACTCACACACACTCATACATGATAAATGATAGATAGATGATAAGATGATTGATAAATAGATGATGGGTATAGATATAAGTGGATAGATAACAATGATAGATATGGATAGATGATAAATAAATAGATGATTGATAGATATAAATAGATCATAGATAGATATAGATAGCCTTAATATGTGATATGTAAATTATGACCTGACAGAATTAGTTATTAAGATTGGAGTAAAAGAGCCTATATTTATCTTGACTGGGGTTTTCAAGGAAAGCAAGACTATCTGGAAAGTTAAATACCTTGGAAATTTGTTGTTTAATATATTCTGACATTGTGAAAAGACGCAAACATGGTTGTATGTGTTTCTTACATGGAAAATTTATTGCAAAGGGCAAATAAATCTTTATAAATAAAAATGTTCTGCCTTGACTTACATGCAAGAAAAATAAAGCTCTGGGAACATAAATAGAAAGGTTGGAGATTACACCTATAGCCAGGTGATAGCAGTAGAGCGAGCTCCTACCTCCTGCTCTGAGGTTGTTTGATGGATGGCTACACAGTGACTATTCTGGTACATGCTAATGAGGGAAGTTCGGTAAGAGAAACAGAGATTTCCTTATTCCATTAGTGCAAATAAATATGGTCAATTGAAATCTTGTCACATTTCCTTGCTATCATTTATTGTTAGGGAATCAGGTCATCACCGTATATTGAATCTATGCAGCTAATTTCCAACACAAAATCTCTCTGAAATCTGGGATATTGATGCTTTTCACATAGTCTAACCTACTTATGGTCTTATGAACCCTAGGAGTGATGCTTTGTCACTGTGGACACAGTGTCATTTGCAAAATAAGGACAACCATAAGCACCTGGTTTTTTTAGGCTTGTTAGCAAGGATGAGATGTGCTAATGCATGTTAAGAGAGTCTGAAGAGTGTCCTGAATATAACAAATACTAACAAAGTGTTAGCTGTTTAATAATGGCTAATTAATAACTAACACATTTGATTGCTGTTTTGTTAAACTTGACACTTTTTTTTTAAACTCATTGCCACTGATGGAGAGAAAGTCCTTCATCAGTTAGAGGTAAATACTTAAGTATGTTAAAACATTAGGAAATTAACACACTGGTGTGAATAAGTTTTAGTTAAAGTGAAAATCAGAGAAAACATAAAAGCATGTAGTTTCTACCATGTATAGTTCAGAGGTCACGGCACCTAAAAGATGAGCAGAAATGTACAGGAATGAGAAAAGTTAAGCACAAAGGAGTTGGGAGCCCAGAGACAAATTTCACAGACTCTGATTTTGCTTGAGGCTTCCAATTATCATTGCTGCTGCAGAAACGAGCACAGTGGTATAGCTGGCCCTCGATCTGTGGTCCTGCGTCAGGATGCATGGCCTCCAGTATGCACCCAGCCCAGCTGCGGATTGTCTGGACAGGAGTTGCTATGAAAAACTGGCAGCAAGAAGCCCGTGGGGCCAATCCAAAAACTTTGTACTCATGTACTGCTTGCCTGGAGCTAACAACTAGTAAGGTCTGAGGTGAGGCAAAACAACCATGCTTGACAAGGAAGCTAAGACCCACCACACACCAGGATCCTTTTGTTGCCAGGTAAATGGTCTTTGAGCACACACACCTGCTCTCTGTGGTGAGAGTGTCTCAAAACTCCTGCCAGGAGGTGGGGGACTTGTGAATGATTCATCTAAACTTTGTACTTAATTGCATTTTTCAGGGGATTCCAATATCAAAGCACCTCATATAGTCATACTCTCTAAGTGGGATACATTTTTCCTAGTGAACAGGGAAAAGGTGGCTTTCTTTTAAAGTTTTAACATTGATGTTTAAGTCTAATTTTCCATACTTACTAAATGAACAGTGCTTAAATCTTCCATCAAGTAATTGAAATTTTTGCAAAAAAAATCCCTGCTAGTCATTTAAAGTTGACCTTTAAACACATTTTATATTTAATTGTTTTACCTTTTGCAATTAAAAAATTAGTACTTTGAGAATTTTGTACCGTGCATTTTGTTCGTATTTACTCCCTCCACTAACTCCTCCCATATTCATGCTCTCTTTTTAAAATTCACTCCACTTTGTATTCTGTTTTGCTTTTTTTTTTTAATTTTAAAACAAAAACAACAATAACAGTAATAATAAAAACCCACAGAGTCCAATTTTTGTTTCCCATATGTCCTAGCATGTGTGGACTTCCACTGCAGTATAGTCGACTTACCAAAGACCACACCTTAAAAGAAAACTGACTTAAAAGTCTGCAACATGCTGTTACAATCTCTATAGCAGTGAAGTTCAACCAGTGAATTGTGACCCCTTGGAGGTCAAACAACCCTTTCATGGGGGTCACCTCAGACCATTAGAAAAAAACAGATATTTACATTACAATTCATAATAGGAACAAAATTATAGTAATGAAGTAGCAACAAAAATAATTTTATAGTTAGGGTCACTACAACATGAAGAACTCATTAGGAAGGTTAAGAAATACTGTTCTATAAGTTTATATATGTAAATGCCCAATTGTATCCAGAAAATATTGTTTATTTTGTAGTCACCTAGTGCCTCTGCCTCTTACAATCTTTCTCCTGCCTCTTTGGCATGGAAGGAATGTTATATAGATGTCACACTTAGGGCTAAGCAATCCCAAGTCTCTGATTTTCTGCACCTTGTGACCAATTGCAGGTTTCTGTGTTAATCACTATCTATTGAAAAATGTTTCTAGACAAGAGTTGAAAGATACATTAATCTACAAGTATAATGAGATGTCATTAGGAGTAAGTTTAACATTGTGTCAATTTAGCAGAATAATAACAGGTTCTTCCCTTGGGACTGTGAACTGTTTAACCGTGGGTTCTTAGCCTGAGAAATGAAGGTAGGTATAGGTTTCGTCTTGTGAAACAGGCATTATATCTAATCAGGAAGTGGTTGGTTAGTCCAATGACATTCATGCCACCATTAAACCAGTGGCCATATTTTGCCACTGTAGTTCTCAAAGTTCACAACTGGGCAGGATTAATGACTACATTTACAGAACTATGAAAACTGCCCAGAAGGGATGAAGCATCCAAGTAAGTAGTGGATTGGTCTCTAATTGTTCTGTAATTCAAGCATATGGTGTCTTCAATAGTGACATCTTACAGCTACACTATAGGATGTAGCCAAAAAACATCGGCAATAGCCAGTAACGTTTAGGGTGTATGGGACCTTGTTGACCAACAGCTCCAGTAGAGGTAGCCCATTCCTGGCACTGTTTTTGGAGGGTTTCTGGTGGTGTTATACGGCTCTGAGTTTCATTGTTAGTCTTCTTGTGCTGTCTTCTAGGCATCTGGTTGTCTATGGTGTTAGCGGGCTTAGAGGTTCCTCTAACGAGGTCACTGTCTGTGTCCCACGTGGGCAGGTTGGAAGCAAGTAAAGAGAGCTTCAAGCTGGAGGCTGTTTTCCTACGGCTCTCCAGAGGATGGTGGACAGTGGGTGTTAGAGCCTGCACCCAGCTCAGCTCAGATGGATTCCCTGTCTGTATCCCAGTTGGATCAGGCAGGAGAGGAGTAGGCTGATAGATTTTTCAAGCCCAAAGCTACTCAAGTGCCCTACAGTCCTTACCAATATGGCAGGGCTCTGCCTATCTGCTCTGTGTTCCGGATGGTCTAGGCCAGTAAGCAGCCTGGGGGGCTGTGAGAAAGTCAAGCCTGAAGCTGCTCCGGTGCCCCACAGATGATTTTGAGATGGCAGCAAATGTGAGTCTTGGCCCACACCAGACTCAGCTCTGTCTGCTCTGTATCCCAGATGGGCCAGGCTTGTAAGCAGCTGGGGGGGGGGGGGCTGAAGGGGACCAGAGCCCAAAGCTGCTGGGGTGTTCTACAGAACTTCTTGAGATGACAGGACTTTGCTTATCTGGCTCTGTGCCCCAGTTGGGCTAGGCCAGTAAGCCACTGGGCTACAGAGAGAGAGATTAGAGACCAAAACTGCTCATGGAATGGCAGCTAATGTGAGTATGGCCCATTCAAGTCTCTGCTCTGCCTGTCTGTTCTTTGACCTAGATCTATCAGGCCAATAAGCTGCAGGTGAGCGGGGAGAAATCAGAGCCTGAAGTGGCTAGTAAGATGGCAGCTAATGCGGATTGTGGCCCGCTCAGGTCTCTGCTCAGCCAGTCTGCTCTGTGACCTAGCTCTGTCAGAGCAGAATGCTTCAGGAGGGCAGGCGGAGATAGACCCAAGCCCGAAGCTGCTCACAGGATGGCAGCTAATGCGGATTGTGGCCTGTGCCTGGACTCAGCTCTGCCTGTATGCTCTGTGTCACAGATGGGCCAGGCTGGTAGGCTGCTGTGGAACTGAGAGATTGGAACCCAAAGCTGCTCGAACACTCCACAGGCCTTTTTGAAATAGCAGGGCTCTGCCTGTCTGCTCTGTGACCGAGATGAGCTAGGCTGGTAAGCTTCTGACGGGCCAAGAGAGGTCAGAGCCCAAAGATGCTTGTGTACCCTGCATTCATTCTCCGGATGGCAGCTAATGTGACTTGTGTCCGGTGCCAGGACTCAGCTCTGTGTGTCTGCTCTGTGACCTACCTCTGTCAGAGCAGTATGCTTCAGGAGGGCAGGCAGTGATAGACCCAGGCCCGAAGCTTCTCACAGGATGGCAGCTAATGCGGATTGTGGCCTGTGCCGGGACTCAGCTCTTCCTGTCTGCTTTGTCCCAGATCTGGTAAGCAGCAAACCTGCCGTGAGAGCCCAAAGCTACACAAATGTCTCCAGAGTCTCTCTCAAGATAGCAGCTAATGTAGGCTGTCCCATGGGATTTTTCTGTGCGTTAGCTGGGTGGCCAGGGGTTGGACCCACCTGTGCTCCACACAATGTGGATCCTTCTCACCTGGGAAACAGCGGCACTAGTGTTTTGTAGCTCTCAGTTTGGGCTTTAGGTCGCTATGCACTCCTGGTTGTCCTGCTGATCAGAAGCAGTGGACAATCAGTGCCGCCATCTCGGACCTCTCCTATCTTTTCTTATGTTTAGATGGCATTTATCTTTCTTTGAGTTCAGAAATTCTGATACATCGTTCATTCTTTTATTGGCTTATCCATTTTCTTTATAGTTATTCAGGGTCTACATCGTTAATTTTAGATTTGATTTTTTTTGCTGTTAATTTTTTATGTTTTGAAAAAATACTCTCATTGTACATTTTTAATATTTTGTCTTATATTTGAAACATGTCCTGCCTTATAGTTCATCTGGCCTCCAGATGACTGTGTATACTAAGAAGGCATCAAGTTTGATCCCCTCACGCCATTTCTTAAATGTTCAGATACAAATATTTGCTAGGATATAAGACAAATTTAACTGTTTAATGTTATATTGTATTACATGGAAGACTTAAGTTCAGGAGTAGTTAAGTATACGAGTCTTCTCATCCTACTGTGTATTCTTTCTGTGTAGATGCATCCAAGATTTTATTTTTACTTATTTACTAATCAGTCCTAAACCAAAGGAAATGTTATTATCTCTTACAGTTGTCTCCATAATGTATAATGGTACCATATATTATTATATCAGATTTTGGCTTTTTTATTCTGAATTTTCAAGTTTCCATAGAGCTATGATGGAGGAATCATCCATTTTGTTATATATATATATATATATATTATTATATATATTATTTTATATATATATTATTATATATATAATATATATATATTATTTTAGTTGTTGAAAACTTGTTATTATTAATTTTTACAGGGAACATATATTATTTTATTGTGTTCTTACATTCTGTATAGAAACAGAATAATAAGTCTACAAGTTTAAAATTTAGATACAAAATCAGCATAATTAAAATTCCAAAAGTCTCTTAAAGTGATGGTAGAAATTTGACAGCATACAATATCTGCAATATATTTTCTTTTTGTTAAATATTTTTACATATACATTTATATTATTACACATATATACAATAAACTATCTACAGCAAGAAGAACCATGAAACTGTCAGGAATTATATATATGTTACACCATGTTTTCAAAGAAACTGTTGGCATTTTAATGGAATTACATTGCTATTTAGACTGAAAGCTGAGTGAATATTTATACTACATTGAGTCCATCAATAATAAGATTTATGGCTTTCTCTCTATAAATTCTTGTGTGTAGGAAAAATATTCATCTCTGTTCTTTTATTACGGTTGAAAGTCCTCCTTATCTCACAAAAATCAAATCATTCTCCTCAACAGATACCAGTTGCGTTTCTATAACTTAATTCTACAACTATTTACTTAGAAAGAGAATCAGTTCTAAAGGGGTGATAAAGGCTTGAACCACAAAATAATCAGTGGCCATTTAGATAGCAATGGAATATCCAGGTTATTTCCTGTAATTATAACCCATGGGATAGACTTCATGGCTTTCCACACCTAACTCTCTTCCAATACATCATTGACTAGGGCAGCTCATAGAAATTAAGAGAGTGATTTTCTTAATATTTTCCATTCATTGTAGAATATAAGATTGAAAAAGGAAGATGGGAAAGGTGCCTTGGGCAGGGTACTAAAGAAAGAAGCAATTTCCACAGCTTCTATCCAAGCAGCCACCACACCCACAACTTCATGTGGCTGTCAACCCAGAAACTCTGCAATTGTTCTTTGGGGAATTTCTGGAAATGTCCTTATAGGCCTATGACTGATTTAATCAATAACCATTGGTGATCACCTCAACACTTGGCCTTCTTTCCTACTGGGAGAATGTGAGCAGTCACACTGAACTTTTCAACCCTCTAACAATTGGTTCCCTTGGAAACCGGCCACTTTCCTGAAGCTATCCAGGAGTTCTGGCCATAAATGATCTCGGTAGCATATAAATTACAAATCTCTTTAGAGATTCTAAAAACTTTAAGAGTTCTTGAATTTGAGTTTTGTGTGTAGAAATCACCACACACATGCATACACACACACAACACACACACACAACACACACACAATTTGTCACAACTCTGTAAAAATACAAAATCAGTTAGTCCAAAAAAAATCTTGAGTTTTTGATGACTTTCCACTTTTAAAAGCAAAATCTCGAGAGAATCTCATATTGTACAGTCTCTGAATTATATCTAGGTGTAAGTAATATCTCTGTGTGGAAATTTTCATCACTGAAGTACAAATCTGATATTATACATTTTAAACACATTGACGAGAAAGGGTTGATAGCAACTATCTATCTTAATTTGAAAATATGTGCTTGTTTTTCAACAATAGAAAATGTGAGTTTTGAAACATATCGAATGTCTGTGATTAAGAATAGAATTTATTGAGGCTTTTCTAGTCCACTGAACCATGGACACTTTTATTTGTGTATTCCATTCTTATTTTATCCAAGACACATATTTGAGCTTCCATAGTCTTCTGTAATTTTTGGTAGGTGTATCATAGACATTATTTCTAGGGATCATAATATAGTGGGAAATTATATATTGAGTTAACTGTGGAGCTATAGAAAAAGTGTTTGGTGAAATAGAAGTTTCAGCCAATTTGTGAGGAAGGAAGGGCTACACCTTACAGTGACAGCAGTGAGGTAGACAGAGAAGCTACTTCTGGCCATGAGAGCAACTCAGTGCTAAGTAGAAAGCAGATATACATGGAAATATGGAAGGAGTTCATAAAGTAAAACAAAAGAAATGAAAACATGCACCAAACCAAACAAAAACCCCATAAGCACACAGAGGACCAGGGGCATGTTTTCCTACAGCTAAAGGTGCAGCACGGTGCCTTAAACTAAATTGAGTCAGACTGTACAAGCAAATTTTGAGATTTTTTTTAAATAACTCAGTTCAAACTCTACTGATACATATACTAGACTGTTTCTCTAACCCTGAGCTATATCCCTATCCATTTAAAAGAAAAATGAAAAGTATTCTTTATAAAGTATTGTTCTTTTTTTATTCTTTGCCCCACAAAAGTTATGTTGTTGACTACTAAATGTCAAAACAAGCCTACTATTTTTATTGTTGTATTTCTTGTAATTAAAAAAAAAAACTTATGAGAAAAAAAACCTCACTGTGTGGCCCAGGCTGGCCACAAAGTAAAGATCCTTCTGCTTCCACTTATAGAAGACTAGGATTGCAACCATATGTTACTATGATCATACCCCTCTGATGTATTTTTAATATTGTCATAATAAAAATGTTTGGAAAATCACTACACTTAATCATTGAGTAATGTACTAACACTTCAGTGAATTTTGAAACCATTAATACATTACTGAAGAAATGAAAAATAAGATCCCCAAATTTTTTTCCCCCTGTGTTAAAACATTTCTACTAGGAGGTACAATTTAATGTACAAAAATGACATTGTATGGTTTCAATGAGAGCTGGCTTTAAAAAAAAACAAAACGTATGCTATGGTCTCTGACCTATTACAAATATTAACTTTTAATAAATAATATGAACTATTTTAAAGGATAAAGTTGGGAAGAGCAGAATGAATGTTCTATGTAAATTCTAGGAGAGATTGGTGAGGGTTCTGGTAATCATGATGTAGAGCTGCTAAGTGCTCTTTCTCAAGTTAAACCAGAGGGTTGTGGTGTTGTCAGATTGCAAAATTTCCCGCTTATGTTAACATTTAACACATTGAAAGGGTCCATTCATTTGATAGGTCACAAATATGAAGGGAAAACAGTATGATTCTGACAACTATGTGAAATTTCACTCCCTTCCAATGACACCTAGCCAAGGGCCACATTAGCCACGTATCTTACTCCCAGGAGGGAGGGGACTGTAAATGAGTGTTTTCTTAACTGAGACCTGCATGCTGTGTGACATCTCAGGGCCGTGCTGAAAAGTATGTTCTATAGACTTCCACAAGGGTTTTGTCCAGAAACTGTGCTGGTTAGGACTAAATGCAAAGGTTGAAAGAAGAAACACATTGGAAACTAAATGTAATATATAAAACAGGAGAGAGTAGCTATCATCGAAGAAAAAATACTTAGAATATATAGTGATTCATTTCTAATACTCAAATTCTCTCTCTCTCACACACACACACACACACACACACACACATCACACATTTTTCACTTTTATGTAGTGCTTTGACATTCTGGGGGAGTCAACACACAAATTGTTTGTTTGTTTTATAAAAGAGGATCAAAATATGCTTGGACTAGTTGGTTATTCTCCTTTAGCTCAAATGATTAACTTGCTTTTAAATTCAAATATTTGGCCTGAATATTTTATCTTTCAGTAATAGAAATTCTTACTTTTTTGTCTATCCATAAGCAATAAAAATCTATTTTCATTTTTCTGTTTTAAAAATTAATGACTAATTTCTTTCTAGAAAACAGCCATCTTATGTCTAATTAATTTTTGAATTTGTAATATATCGGCTTATTAACAGTTAGACAAAAGCTATCCTGGAAACGGTGTTACTAATAATGTAGATTTAACATTACAGAATCTGGTTTCCTCATCTCTTCTCTCTTTCTTAGTGATTTATAAAATGCATTACTAAATTTTAAGAAGGGGAATTTATTTTCCCTGAAAATATTGGTGTAATTTAAAAATCTTGGCATCGGGAGTGAAAATAATTTGAAAGTGGAAGGTACTCAAGGTGATGTACAGGCACCGATGCATTTTTATCTCAGCTGCACATGCACAGATCCTCATTGTTGGCCATCCACTCACGGGCAGGGAAAAGTCCCTGCCATGGACTCCTTCTGTAAACTTTGTATACCCTTAAGGCAGAAAAGCGCCCAGTCCCTAGCCATACCCCTCTACCAACACCTAAAGAATTCCAGCAGCCACGCCCCACCTCTTAGACTTCCCTTATGGCCCTAATGTCTGTAAATGTCATCCTGAGCCCAGAGGCAGGAGAGTACTCAGACTCTGCCCTAACGGGGGGGGGGGGGGGGGGGGGGGGGGAATCTACCAATCCCTGAACAGGAAAGCCCACCAATCCTTGAGCTTCCATAGGCTCAGGACATGAAATCCCACCATTCCTCACCCTGGGCAATCTCAGCCCTAGAAAGCTCTACCCTTTGAGAAATCCTGTGTAAGCCATGTTTACTGATCAGTTCCCTGCTGTCTTCTCCTGGAAGCAGAAGCAGCCACTTCTGGATTTATCCCTCCCAATAAATACCCTTTATGAGATTTGCTGCCCAGTGTGACTCTCGCATTGGAAGAAGACTTCCAGACTTCAAAAAAATTAATACAGTTTAGAGATGTTAGGTATAAATGGCATAATACATGAAGAAAACTTCAAACAGTTCTTGGCTCATGGTAAATGCTCAGTAAGTTCAACATACACCTAAGAAGGACACGGCAGTACTCACAGTATCTGTTCCTTTCTTCTTCACAACCTGCCAGTTTTACAGAATTTTCTCTACATGATAATATTCTTGTTTATATCTTTGGCCTATATATTAAGAATAAATTTTTAATTTATGTTTTAAATTTCCTACCATTCTACATAAGATTTGCCTTACAGATCTATTTGCTTATCGTTTCATTTTGTGTCAAAATTTCTTTTAGTTCATATTTATAGTTTTTACCCCCCCTGGAAGCATCTTTCCTGCTGGAAGGATCTGTTGGGCCAACACTTTCTCAGTTCTTCTATGTTTAGAAGTGAGTTTATAGTGTTAACACAGTGGAATGCTAGTTGGTTAGAGCACAGAGTTCACACTTTGGATGCTTGCTGTGATTTTTAAGATTTTACTGTCTTGTGCTAACTTTGCTGATACGAAGAATGCCAAGTCACTCCCTTTTCAATGTAGATGATTTATTTTTCTCAAAAGTATCTTGAAATTTTTTCTATATCCAAGATGTTCTGAAATTTCACTAGAATATGACTAATTAATGTTGTTTAACATTCAATGAGCCTGTTCAATTATAAAATTAATAACTTTTGTCGTTTCTGGGACATTCCTAATTTTAAAATTGTGTCCTCATCTCTTTTTCCCCCTGATTTCTTCTTACATAACTGCTATTAGAACATTTGGTACTCCTCCATCCCTGTGTCCAGTGTCCTCCTCTTCCTCCTCTTCCTCCCTCTTTTTCCTTCCTCCTTCTTCTGCTTCTTCCTTCTCAACCAATGGCACATCAATAATTATTTGATTGTATTTGTTATGTAGTTTACTATAAGGTCTCTAATTACGTCATTTACTTCATATGTAGAATTTTTCTCCCAGACTTTCCATTGTGTTTGGTGGCATGGACTCCTGCTTTGTGCATGTCTTCTCCAAGCAATGTGTCTTTTTTTAAATTTTGCATTCTGTAATTCAATTATAATCATTTAAAAGTAGTCTTACTTTCTGTAATGGCTTGGTTTTTACTTTTATTTCATTTATTCCCCCTTCTTCCTGGTATCTGTCCTTATTCCTTGGTAACTGTTTATCATATAGCTACATTTTTATTTGAGAGCTTGTATTAAAAAGCATTTACTTTCTTAAGGCCAATTTTAAACCTTTCTATGCCCATGCTTAATGCATTTCTAATTCCAAAAAGGGAAGCCCACCAAGTCTTCTAACAAGTATATATTCAGACTTAGTATGTTATAATTTTATTTGTGCCCCTCCAAAGTTATTATTAATCCAAAATCACCTGGACGAAACAATAAGGCAATGATGCCGCATTTCCCTTAATGGGGATTGGGTAGGTGTTGGTTGCTCTCTTTTGCTATTGATGTTTATTTTCACTGAGAATTATTTATAATTTACTGTTGGTCTTATTCATAGAGAAAACAAAGTTGGACTCAGCGATGTGTCTCTTTCTTAGGTTTAGAGATAGTGGCTGAAATGAAAGAAGGGGGAAGATAAAAATATTTAGGGATGATAGGACAAAAAGCAGATTATTGAATCTACTCCTCAACTTAAGGCCTTAATTGTTATTCTCAAGGTTATTTTTAATTCATTGATGTATAATGTTACATATTGCTGCAAAATAAGTTTACTTCTGATATATTGCTATAGAATTCAAATTTAAGATTATTCTTCACACCCATTATATAATGTATATATGCATATCTACTGTAATATGAGGTATTGTACTCATATAACTCAAGTAGATTGCAAGGTTTACCTCCAATACCTTGTAAGTGCTATTGCAGGCTGTTTAGGATAAGTAAGTTATATGAGTTAATTGTTAGTTGATCAATTTGTGGTCATGTCAATTACTAGTCTATTATTTTACAAAAGTATAGATCCTAGGTTTGACAGATAGATATTATTCTATAGATAGATAAGGTACAATAGCTAGATAAGGTCTTCAAAAACCTCATAGAGGCTTTTACTATTTTAAAGATTCATTGACAATATTAAGGTTAACTCCCGGCTACATCCAGCCTACCTCAAAGAAAATGATGAGCATCAAAGAATCTCCTTATGCAGATGGCTTTAAATGTGGCAAACCAGCCACTGGGCAAAATGTCCTCATTTTGGCCACTGACAGAATTCTGCCTAAAAATGGGCAAGGTTGGATGCAGGCAGAGTCACTGGCCAAACTTCACCAAGACAGGGTAAGCAAGTCCCCAATAGTTCCTGCCTCACAAATATTTCTGTCAGATATTCTGGGACAGAGGACTGAGGACGATGTTCCAGCATTATAGAGAGTTTTGGTAGCAAACCGTCTGTCATGTTTTTCACTTTGGAAGCTGCTAACCTGCACTTCTTGGTTACTGTGGTAACTAGTTTTACTCCTTCTCAAGACTCTGATGGAGTCGAAGACCAGATAGCTTAGTTTTGCAATTAAGCTTAGTTGTTTAGGGGTTAAGATGTTTTTAGGTCTAGATAGATATTTTAAGTTGATAGAGATGAGATATGATAGATACTGATTTACGTTCAGAATTTTAGACTCGCTAAGACAGGAAATATGTTGTCCTCAAGGTTGCTGGATACAAATAGCCAAAACACCATGAATGTAACATTTACATAATTCCTGATCGTTTCATAGTTCTTCTTCCTGTGTGTGTAGTTTATTTTATGTATTTGTTATAATATAAATTATATATAAAATATTTTTAAAAGAATGGCACATGACTGAAGAAAATACATTGTTATTTGAAATATTTTATGATTTTTCTGTATGATCCAAATAGTTTCTTTCCACAAAATATAGCTAGATAATTCTTCAAGTAGCAACATATTTTGCTCTATTATTTCAGGGATCAGTATAAATGAGTAGGTTTCCAATTCTCTATTTAAAAAAAAAAAAATACGGGAGAATTTGAATGACACCAGATAGACATGGCCAGAAATGAGAATATGCTTTGAAGATGACACAGAGGGAGACAAATCAAGAAGCTAGGTTGGAATACAGGCTCTCAGCAGACCAAATCACGACTGCAGCTCAGTGTTCATGTTTGGCCACACATGCACGAGTGTGATATTTCTCATCATCTTACTTTCTCTCAGTCCTCCCCTATGCACACCTGCACTACAGCAAGTACAACTTCTCTTCACAGCTCAGTTACTTCCACTTATTGTATCACCATCAACTTTAAAACCTTTGATGATGCTTCTCACCTAGCTTTGTCTCTTCCCAAATCACATTTCAGTGAATTACAATGTCTAAAGGAAGGTTTCAGCTCTTTTGAGATGTATCCTTCTGGGCCACATGAAAAAGAAGAAATGTTCTTTCCTAGTATTTCCTTTGTATTATGTACTAGTTACTTTGATGCCTTTACACTTTTATGGTTTATTGTTGTGTAATTTCAAACCACATTCCCCATACACACACACACACACACACACACACACACACACACACACACACACA
>OU015747.1:507300-556884 GCA_907169655.1 Acomys percivali | reverse complement strand
CTCTCTCTCTCTCTCCCACACTTACACAAACACTACTTTGTCAGCACCCTCACAGACTGTGTTGTTATTGAGTTTAAAGGAGCATTTAAAATGTCGTTCTCTGATGTTGGAGAAGGAAATGACCCTAGGGATGTTGCAAGATACCATGTATCCTGTTGTATTAAAAAACAGTGCCATAAGCCTACCATAAATACAGCCTAAGCAGTCACGTCTCTCCATAACCATCACCTGGACCTTCCATATCAATTCAAGCAGCAAAGTTGCCTGAGTTCTTATGTCTTATTCATCCTTTTCATTTGTACTTTGTGAAGCTTAGTTTTTGATCAAAGTGAAACCATTTGTCAAGTAAGTAGAAGCAAGTACAGTATGTGACGTTTTGCTGATTGGGAAGCCACCACCTTCAAACATCATCATTTGCCCTGGATAGCTTCAGCTTTCGTTCCTGATGAAGTACAAATAGCTATGGGAGAGGCAAAAAAAAAAATGATCTTCCTTTCCAATCCCTGTTTTATAGTGGAGTATGTATGGATATTTGAATGAGAGATAGATTTGCTCATTGCTGTAGATTTAAAAACATGTATGAAGAGAGAACGGAATCCCAACTTAGTTGAAATCATTTCCCTAGAATCAACAGTTTCCTGAGGCTAGGATTACTGGAGGTGTGCTGCTGCAGCAGATGGCTTGCTGCCAGAATTTTGTATTCTATGATGTGAAATCACCAAATCAAACTGTGCTCCCTTGTCATCCATCCTGACTGAGAGAGAAGGCAATATCATTTTGCAGTTTTAATTATTACTAATCTCATGGTTAAGTCAATTGGCCAGTGGGAACTGCTCTAGATCAATTATTAAAGTCCAGACACTCTCAATCTAATTTGGTATTTCCCTTAACTGTCTCCTGCTCAATGTGCTTCTGTCAAGTTACATTTGAAACACGTTTATGACGTCAGGGATTGAACCCAGTGCCTTGTGTATGCTAAGCACACATTCTCTAACTCGGCAACATCCTCAGCCCTCTGGTTTTAATGGCTTTAATCACTTTAACATTTCAGAATGACATTCTATTCCAATTTATACCCCTAGGTATAAGTTTCTTGAATTTTATAATCCTTTGACTCTTAGCTCTATAAAACGCAATGTATTTGCTCTATCTGTTTATGGAAACTGTGACTGTCAAGAAAGCCACACTATGTACAAATATATGCTCAGATATATGTGATGTGTATACTGTAAAATACTAAAAATATCAAGTTCTGGCACTTTATATTTATATCCAAAGCTTATAATAAATGCTTTTATTTCAAATTTAGGGACAAGAATAACGCCAAATCACATTAGGCATAGTGAATTGCATTTTTGTTTTATAATGTCATTTCATCATCCATTTGGAATTCACAGTATTTCTAATTGTGAAACTTCTTGGTGAGAACTGGTAGGGGAATGAATAGGATTTCTCCCATTTTATCTCCTGATGATTTTCTCTGGGTTCTTGCTCTGGGAAAAAAAAACTTGGTCTAAAACTTAAACAGAATTTAAATCAGTACAGTATCTCCTATAGTTTTCTTAAATTCATATTTTGTGTAATTCCTCAATGTGCAAGGGAAATGGACTAAGGATGTCCATGGGCTTAGTCTATGGACCAAAGCCCAGGCTCAATCATCAGTTTTTAGTTGTACCTTTTTATTACAAGATCAGTTTCATTAGCATTTGCTCTATAGTGGCCATATAATATATTAGCCAGATATATAGTTCTGGGAATGATGTGGACACAATTAAGAATTGCTTGGGGTCAATATGTGTGAGCCAGCAACTCTCCCAGGGAGGCCAAGACTTATATTGCCAAGTGCCATTTAAAAATCTAGATTTCTCTTGGAAAATGGGAATATGTGTTTTCTTCAGTGATGAGTGAAATCTAAATGAGACCAAGTACATAAATCTCTTAGTACTAAGGCATCTTAGGGAGTGGGCAGAGTTACCCCAAAGTATAATATTCTACATTCACCACTGCACCCTTCGTGCTTGGAAGATGATGATGTAACAAAATGTCTAGTATGGAGGTATGTGATGAAGTCTAAGATCACAGTGCCATTAGATTTAGCATCTTGTATGAGAGGGATAATTTCTGGCTTTCTCGGTATGTTCTCTCACATGGGAAGAGTAAGGACCTCTGGTTTCTCTTGGTGTCATCTGTAAGGGCTGTTTAGCTAAGGACCCATCATATCCCAAAGGACTCGTCTCCAAATACCATCACATTGAGTATTGGGCTCCATTTTACAGCTTTTAAGTGATACAAATTCAATCTATCATAATCATTATAATCATCCTCCCACTTGCTAAAAGCATACAGCTTGCCAGGTACTGTTAAGACATTTTATATACAAATAAATATCAACAACAAAATGAGGTAGAATGGATGTTATAACCCAGGAGAAATTTATACATGATTTTAGGTTAGTGAACAAATAAAACATAAGTTCACTTTCTTTTACTGGGAGCTTTGCTGATTTTACAGTCGGCAGAAACTCTAAAGGGCTGTTGCAAATTATAGGATTTACTGTATTCCTCCATAAACTGTATCAGTTCATTCTCTGACAAGATTGGGCAATGTTTAGGCTGTATGGTAATATCAGAGTTCCACAGCATAGGCAAACCTTCAAGAAAAGATCAGTAAACACGGCAAGCACTTAGGAAGAAAATTGATTCTAGGAGGGAATGTGTTAGCGTTCGTTTTTATTTTGCTAATAATCAAAGAATAGCTCAACCAATGTCTTTAAGTTTATGGAACTACTTTATCCTTTTGCAGATTTAAGTCACACTGGACATATTGTGTGCAAGATATGAGGTGTCAGTATCTAGTCCTTTGAGCTCTTTGTGAGAGAACCATTACTTGAAGGAAGAAGGAAGGGTTAGATTGGGCACAAGGAGGGTATCTTGACTGTAATGAGATGGTGCTGGAAGGAGCACCCAGGAAGCATTCATTCTTAGAAAGCCTTGGGAGAAGAAAGCATAATTATGTCTGCCCTACTTGGCATTACAAGGAAGCTCTGGAAAAAAAGACAGAAGAAAGAACAAAAAGAAAAATTTCTACGTGTCCCTCAGTAGAAGAATGGATAAAGAAACTTGGTATATTTACACTATGGAATACTACTCAGCTATTAAAAACAAGGAATTTCCGAAATTTGTGGACAAATAGATTGAACTAGAAATTATCATAATGAGTGAGTTCACCCAGAAGCAAAAAGAGTCAAATGGTATATACTCACTTATATTGAGACACTAGTCCAAGGGGTACGCCCCCAGGAAAAACTTACCTACCAGGAAAGTGGGTCAGGGGGGAGGACATCCTATTGAGACTTTAGATGTGAGAAGCCTGGGAGAATGAGGAAATAGAAGGATCCAGAGGGTCCTGGAAAACTACAGGCGGGTCTGGGCCCTGGGGTCCTCCTCAAACTATGGCACCAGCCAAGGAAAATATAGGCAGTAAACTTCGAACCTCTACCCAGTCTAGTCGATAGACAGGACATTCTCCACTGTTAAGTGGAGAAGGAGATCTGACTTTCACACAAACTCTGGTGCCCCATATTGGACCATGTCCCTTGGATGGGGAGGCCTGGCGGCACTCAGAGGAAAGATAATAAGTCACCAAGAAGAGACTCGATACCCTATGAGCATATACAGGGGGAGGAGGTCCCCCTCAGTCACAGACATAGGGGAAGGGAGTAGCGGGGGAAGCGGGAGGGAGGAAAGAAAGGGAGGATACAAGGGATGGGCTAACAACTGAGATGTAATATGAATAAATTAATAAAAAAATAAAAATAGAAATAAAAACATTTTCAAAAAAATAAATAAATAAAAATGTATTGTGAGTGGGGAAAAAAAAAGAAAAGAAAAATGCCTCAAGACACTTTACAGTGTCTTGCTTTGACTTTCATGCTTTAGTAAGATGGGTTAAAATTTGTAGTAATCATTTAAAATGGTTTCTCTTTCTTCAGGTCACTGTTTCAAGAAAAGACCAGAAGGATGTGTTGTTATTAGCTAGGAAATAAAGTTAAATTAAACATTATGTCTTTAATCTAGACTTTTTTGGAATAGAATTTGGTCTTAAAAGATAGAATTTTCACTGTCTTCTCTTGCATTCTGGTTCTACACATAGAACGATGCTGAGGAATGTACAGCACTCTGGAACATGTCTGTCTCTCTTTCTTTTTCTGATGTCCTTTACTTCCTGGATGCCCCAGTATTCCTTATTATTTCATTCTTGATGGCAACTAAACATTAATAAATTATTTCAAATAAGGATATAAATAAAAAGAAAAATTTCTTTGCCATTGTTTCTAATAGAGAAATATCAAGTCCTGAGACTTCTGTTTGATAGTTACAAATGAAAAGGAAGATCTTAAGAGTTCAGTCATCTCCATCACCTCCACTACAATATATAATAGATTATTTTCTTCCACAACTTTCACCTATTCACAGGTAGAGACTAGGTACTTGTGTGAGCATTCATTATTAATCCAATCTCTTTCTGGAACAAGCAACTTCTTTTTAACATTATAGGACACACCACTTAAGGTATCTAAGGCAAAGACATAGCTGTTTTACTGAGCCTCCAGGTAACTAGGTTAGAGGATACAGAGTTGTTGTTAAGTTCTTAAATGGCATGGGGACCTGATGGCGAGAAGACCTTGGGTCTGTGCCTGGTCAGTGCCTCATACAAAGAGTGGGCTGAGTCTGATTTATTAAATTTAAATCTGACACAATTGCTTCAACTCTGTACGTACTTCTGTATTTAGGACAAGAAAAAAAAGCAACCTTTAATGTTAAGAGTAGAAATATCTACTCAACTACACTGAATGGGTCTACATATCAGGCATCAGGATATATCTTTTATGTTCATTTTTATGCAAGCCACCTGCAATGGGTATACTTAGATTCTCCTTTCACAGATCAGACATGACATAGACAGGCTGATTTATGATGGGGCTGAATCTAAAGCTCTAGCATGTCAGGTTTATAATCCATTTTCTATTTCAGAGCCCGCTTTTGTCTAAATTAAACTCTTTAACAACAAGATCTTTTACTATTCCTCTAAAATGAAGGGCCAGATAGTCCTACCCCAAAGATTCAAGTTCTGATTGCAGATTAAACCTAAGCAAGGAAACAGCTCTTTCTCCTCTTGCTCCAGATTTGGCCCAGGGTTGCTTTCTCTCTTACTCCTTTCTTCACCCAACACCTAGAAAACCAAGACTCTCAAGGAGAAGAGGGTGTGTGCTGTACCCAGGTCCTTCATGTTTCTCCC
The DNA here is from genome assembly GCA_907169655.1 of Acomys percivali. Classification (NCBI taxonomy): domain Eukaryota; kingdom Metazoa; phylum Chordata; class Mammalia; order Rodentia; family Muridae; genus Acomys; species Acomys percivali. The sequence goes on along the minus strand of OU015747.1, from coordinate 551,586 downwards.
TTTGTATTGAGGTTGTGGGCCATAAAATCAACACTAGGATATTTGTCTGTTTGGCTTTGCTTTTATGAGTGATTGGTTTAAGTCCAAGAGAAAGACATATCAAATTTAAAATTAGGGTTTTTTTTTAAACTCGAAGTTTCCACCAGTGTTCTGCACTAGAGTTCTCTAAAGAGACCACTCAGCAGCCAGAGCAGCGGAGAAGCATGTCTGCCAATTTTTGAGGCACATATGAGGAAGGGTCAGGGATATGTAGCCTTTCTGTATATTTTTCCAGTGAACAATGAAAGAAAAGTAAAGCAAGGGCATGTAAAGGCCCAATCACTTCTCCATTGTCCTTTCAGAATGGGAAAGTTCTATTACAAAATGCAGATGGTATCTTGATATTAAAATAGGGGGTTATTATTTTCATGGAGCTTATAGCAAATATATTTTATTTCCATGCCTCATAGAGGAATATTTTTTTTAAAAAAATCTTTATTTTGCCTCAGAACAATGACAATAGAAATGTAGCAATCATTTGTCTTGGTTCTTCAGAGATGAAAAGGCTTAGGAATTTATTGTAAATTAACAATGTATTTATAAAGTAGAATTCAGCCACAGACCATTATTCAGAAGAAGAAAACACTTTCTTGAAATATACTACTATTTATTTTTAAAGATACAGAGTTGAGCTACTGACGAAATCATCAACTCTGCTAACGCCATTGCAATCTTTTATATTTACTTCTTTTGATACTAAATATGACACAATACTCACTGGGAGATATCATTGTGTACTTCCTTCACAGCTGAAGATTGTAACGTGTTCTCACATGTCAGCTGGTTCTTTAACAAGGACACATTTAGCTGTGTGTATGCACTTACTGCAAGGATCAGTTCCACACAAGTTATGGCACACACGCTTCTGGAATGTCAGAAATCGTGTTGCCTTTGGTTCAAAGATATGTTACGGTCTTAAGGATAGAGGAGGGTAATACAAAGTGAGCTCCAAGGAAAGTTATTATTTTAGGCATAATGCATTGTGGGTTTCACTGAGGTATGAAAATTTATAATTTCAGAGTGACATTCATAATTGAAATCATCAGACCAATATATTATTTTGTACCTTCTGAACTCATTTAATTTCTGATCTTATTGAAGACTTAGTAAAATAGAAAAACCATATCAGCCAGTCAAGGATGGAGTTACTGACACACTTTCTCTCTCTGCCCCCCCCACCCCCAACTTAGAACTCTCTAAAGTTTGTTGAAATTCCATGTAAAAGGGGGAAATAAATGCCAACATAAGTCTCTGTTTATTTATTCACTTTAACCCTGGTTATAGTCCCATTCCCCTTTACCTTCCACTCCTACCCTCCCTCCCTCTCTGCCTCCCCCTCCTCTATTCCTCAGAAAAGGAAAGTCCCTCTTCCTTTCCACCCCAGCTCATCAAGTCCATAGGGACTGAGAATGTCCTCTTCCCCTGTGGCCTGACAAGGCAGTCCTGCCAGGGAGAAGTAATTGAAAAGCAGGCAACAGAGTCCATGTCAGAGGCATGACATGAGACAGCCCAAGATCACCTTACTAGGGGACCCACATGAATCCTGAGCTGCCCATAAGCTACATCTTTGTATGGGGCTTAAGTCCAGTCCATGCAAGGTCCTTGGTTGGTGCTTCAGTCTCAGCGGGACCCTCTGGGCCCTGGTTAGTTGGCTCCGTTGCTCTTCTTTTGAAGCTCCTGTTACCTCCAGGTCCTTTTCTCCTTCCCCCCACTTTTTCACAAGGCTCCCTACGCGTTTCCCAATGTTTGAGTATGTGTCTCAGCATCTTTCTGAGGTTCTGCTTGATGGTGTCTCTCAGAGGACGTCTCTGCTTGACTCCTATTTGTAAGCAAGGCAGAGTATCATTAACAGTGTTATGGGTTGGTTCTCTCCAATGGGGTGGGTTTTGGGTTGGGCCAGGCATTGGTTGGACACATCTCCTCAATCTCTGCTATATCTTTTCTAATTTTTCCCTGCACATCTTGTAGGCAGGGTGAATTTTGTTTGTGCATAGAATTTATAGATACTCGATTACCATCTTTGTTCAATGCTGCTTCATTAACAAACTGCTATATGTAGATCATTGTCACTGTTTCTCCCTTGCATTCTGGAGTTAATTAAAAACAAATGCCAACTCTATCACTCTGTCTCCTGACTTCTTATATTCTTTTTTATTTTATTTTATTATTATTTTTATTTTATTAATTTATTCATATTATATCTCAATGGTTATCCTCTCCCTTGTATCCTCCCATTCCTCCCTCCCTCCTATTTTCCCCTTACTCCCCTCCCCTATGACTGTGACTGAGAGGGACTTCCTCCCCCTGTATATGCTCATAGGGTTATATTCTTATAACATGAATGAGAACCAAACTCCAATTACAACACTGTTAGGCACCATGGACAGTTCCTGCCCTGGCTTCATTTTCCTTACATTCCACTATCTTATTTCATATGTATCCTTAACATAGTAGTGAATGGATTTCACTGATTACCTACCTCACTACAAAACCAATACGATAAAAAGTAAATTGGCTGTCACTTGCCCACCATGGGTTCTGGCTCTGGCTTTCTGTGTATTCTCTCTGATAATATTCTTATTTGTGTGTGCGTGTGTGTGTGTGTGTGTGTGTGTGTGTGTGTGTGTGTGTGTGTAAAACAGTGACATATGAATTCACTTGAATCTTCTGAATCTTTTCTTTTTTCTCAGGAAGTATAATAATATGTAAGCATATCACTGTATTACTCCTTAAGGCTGCTCCTTCCTCTCCTGAGACTGTCAGAGAGAAAGTGAGGGAAGACTGATGTTTTTATGACTTCCAGTTGAGTAGTACCAAAGAAGAAAATACAGAATGACTTCCTTTTTTCTTTGGAAGAAATGTAGATGAGTCCTTGGGGATATAAAATGACATAAGGCTAAAATGAGTAAATGGCGATAATTCTGTACATAATAATATAAGAGAAATGGAGGGTGAAATAGGAATGAAGAAACCAAAGAAAAAGGCAGAGAGATCCCACGGCTGAATAATAGGAAGGAGTTTAAGACTCTCAGCAAATACGTTTCAGTATTAGAGTGGCTGCATCACAAGAATGCTTTTATTATTTAATCTGACGTTTAATACTGTGGCCTAAGGTGCCATTACTTCTCCACTTCTTCAGTGAAGTCTGTTATTAAAACAAAACACAAGTATTATGATGAGTACTGAGTTCTATATACGGGTGATCATGGAGCATGTAAGAAGAGCAGCCATGGTAGCCAAAATGAGAATGGTGGAATTCAAAAGCAACAGGAAATCGGAACCAGAAGTGACTCCCCAGGCACCTCCTTCAACCCCAGAGGAAGCACTGAACTCTCAATGGCGCACAATGGATGAGTAGTGCTGACTATCTTAATTCTCAAAAAGGGTAGCAGACATGTAGTTAGTCATACATAGCAAATAACTAAACCACCATGTAGAAATAGAATATCTGGTTATCCATAGATATTGAATAAGTTAGGATCTCTTTCTTAGTGTGTAGATGTGGTGAAAACCTGGCTTGAGGTCGCTGATTGGCATGATCATGGTAGTAAGACATGATTTTTATTCTGATTTTACACAACACTTTCTGTTAGGGTGCAGACTCATAGGTGAATACTATATATTATGGCAAATATACACTGAATTTGTTGTTTTTTCTGCGATAAAACACAGGCCATAAACAAATTGAGGTAGGATAGGGTTTATTTCAGGTTATAGGTTATAGAACTTAATGAAAGAAAGCCAGGACTGGAAATCCAGGCAGGAACCTGTAGGCAAGAACCGAAGCAGAGACTTTGGAAGAATACTGCATATTGGCTTGCTTCTTCTGGACTGCTCAGATGACTTTCTTATGTAGTGCAGATCCACAAATGTAAGGACAATACCACCCACAGTAGACAGTGAGCAATTGAGAAGATGTGCTACCTATATAGTCAAAAGCTAATCCAATGGAGGCAGCTCCTCAGTTGAGGATCCATCTTCCCAGGTGACTGTAGTTTTGGTCAAGTTGACAAAAATTAAGCAAGATATGTCATTATATTGTCATCTGTCATCTACTACTATTACTATTACTCCTATTACTACTCAAACACATACATGCAATGAGAAAAAGATGTTAGTACATCCACAATATACACAGCGAACATTAAATTAACATAGTTTTGCAGGTATACTAGAGACAAGTTTTTTTTTTAATCCCACACTACGCCTTAAGATACAGTTACCAGAGCTGGCCAAGTCAAGAATTCAGGAGCAGTATTTTTAAACTCACCACTGGCACAGATCTCGTTCTTAGCTTTTGTTGTTTCTGAAGGTTCTTCTGTTTTGATCTGTTGCATTCAACCTTTCTGTTCAATTTTTCACTTTCCTCTTTTTCTCTCACATTATGAATCTTCTGGTCAATATATCGAGTCCATTCTAGGCAGCTTTCAGAGCATCCAGTTAACTCATGCACTATTTAACTTCATCTAGCTGGCCTGATGGAAGCAGACAGAAGCTGCATTGTATCACCTTGGTTCCTAATAATTAAGCCCTGTCCTACCAAGTATATTCCATGTGTCCAGTGCTTAGATTAGAACAACTGGCTAGTCCATAAATAGCTGATATGTCTATATGAAGATATACTCACTTATATCTGCACACTAGCCCAAGGGGCATGTCCCATGAAAGTCTTCACTTACCAGGAAACTGGGACAGAGGGGAGGACATCCTATTGGGACTCTACATGAGAGAAGCATGGGAGAATGGCAAAGTAGAAGGATCCAGAAGGTCGTAGAAACCTACAAGTAGAACATTATGATAGGCAGATTTGGGCCCAAGGGGTCCTGCTCAGACTATGGCACCAGCCAAGGACAATACAGGCGGTAAACTTTAAACCTCTACCCAGATCTAGCCAACGGACAGAACATTCTCCACAGTTGAGTGGAGATTGGGGTTTGACTTTCACACAAACTCTGGTGCCCCATATTTGACCATGTCCCCCTGGATGGGGAGACCTGGTGGCACTCAGAGGAAGGATAGCAGGTCACCGAGAAGAGACTTGATACCCTATGAGCATATACAGGGGGAGGAGGTCCCCCTCAGTCACAGTCATAGGGGAGGGGAGTAAGGGGAAAATGGGAGGGAGGGAAGAATGGGAGGATACAAGGGATGGGATAACCATTGAGATGTAACAAGAATAAATTAATAAAATACATTTTTAAAAAAGTAACTCAGGGAGGTAAGTAAGTGTCAAAAGAATCCTATTTGTAAATTAAAGTTGATATGTCCAAAGAAGGGAGTGGGAGGGAGCTGGGCTGTGGTGGGCTTAGCAGATCCAGTTAACTTTGGTGGAAATCACAGAAGAAATGTGAAGAGAGGAATAGCATGGGACAAGTCACAGGCTGGATTCCACCAAGGCTTTAAGACTGGGATTCATGATATATTTACTGGCAATGACACTGAAAGCAACTCTTTGAGATAAAGTAAGGATAGCTTTACAAAAAAAGAAAAAAAAAACATGAGACAATGAAACCGCTGGACTGAGATGTGGTTGCGTCAAATGTGTACTCAATCCCAAGGGCACCGTTGTTGCTAGCACAGTCCTTTGGAATGACCTGAAAACTACAAACATTCAGTATTCTTTGATATTTATCCCCACAACCAAATATGAGCCACTCCTGTGATTTGAGCTGTTGAGAAGTAAGCATGGCTGTGTGTGAAGAACATCTTTTTAGCCAGAGGATACAAAGAATTGGAATCACCAACAGGCAGCAGCTACCACTGTAGGCGTTTAGAGTCATGAGGCTTTGTGTCCTGAAAGGAGAAGCAAGCGTGTAGCATCATCATTCTTCCTCAGAGCTCTAGAGTCAGAAACACAGCTGAGGACCCTGGAGCTCTGGAATTCCCCCAGAGATCCAGGATTTAGACTCTCACTGTTTGCTGATCACTTCTTGTAGATCAGTTTTGTGCTTTTCTAAACTCTAGCCTCCTTGAGTGCTGGAATCACATTTTATTAATTTTTTATACTGAAGGAATTCCTTCAGGTTGATCAATTAGCCATATTTAAATTTTATATTGAAAGTTTCCACAGATTGGCTTGGAGTATAGTCCATACAGTACGTGCCTTACATGATTGAAGCTTTGGATTTGGTTTACAGTATCATGTAAACCTGATGGGAAAGCATATACTTGCATAATCCCAGCACTGAAGAAGTAGAGGCAAATGAATAAAAAATTTAAAGTCATCCTATGGAACATAGAAAGACTGAGGCCAGCTTGAGCCAAATGAGATTCTGTCTTACAAAAACAAAAACAAAAACAAAAAATATAAACTCATATATGTGATACAGAAACAATGAAAAATCCTTTCTTCGTTTATCTGAGATGTAAATGATTCTCCATTTACTGGCTTTATCTGCCCTGTCCTATACACCTATAAAAGGTTATTGGGTGTGCAAGTGAGAATCTTAGATGGAGGAGATTGAAGGCTGAGAGAAGACGCAGGGGAGCAGGAGAGTTCCTGTGGAAGGGAATCTCTGTACTTTAGCAGACAATCGCTCAGCTGCAGGCTGCAGAATGGCTTGTGTTTCGTGCTGCCTGCCAGCTCAACATGCTCTCCTAGATGAATCACATCAGAGCTCCCTCGGATGCTTTCTTTTCTGTAGACCGGTTAGCTGTGAGGTGATTTGTATGCTTTTCTAGGAGCCCATGAAGACTGTGATAAATCCTGATTGAATTCTGCCTATGATTTTGAGGTACGGAAAGCACACCAAAATGTAGTTATGGCTTTAAAATTGTTAGCTGGGAAACATGTTTCAAAATTTTAATATCACAATTTATACCTGATATAGCAATATGAAGATAGTTCTTTTTTTTTTTTAATCATATACAGTGGTAAAACCTAGACCATGATGAGCAGCTAGAGCCCTCACTTATTCACCTGACAGATGAGGTGGGATGTTTCCTAATGTGCATTTAGCTTCCAAATGCCAATAACATCCATATTTCCAATAAACATTTTTAAATTAACCAAAATCTAGGAGTGCTCCCTTTTAAAGCTCTACAATTAAAAATTGTTTGTAGAGGAAAGGTGCTGTCCATATATGTGTGTGTAACATTTAATTTGGAACATAGATGGTTTAGGAGAACTTAAAAATGTTGAGAAATAAAGGTTAACGCAAAATGAGAGAATGATTTCAGACTGACAAATTTAATTGTAGGTTGGAGTGAAATGTTCTCCGTTAACGCAGCTGTTTGCTGAGCTGAGATTGAAAGCACTTGGTAGTAGACTTTTTAACGACAAGTTATGGCATAGGAGGCTCTCAAGTGGTAACCAAGCAGAAACCATTTACACAAGCATGCACTTTGTATAAATAATGTGCTGAATATTAATTAAATTCCCCAAATGGAATGGCTTATTTTCTGCTGATCTGAAGCTTAAAAGGACTCACCATACCACAATCAGAGATCTAGAAAGAACAGCAAATGATTGTCACTAGTTGGGCCATGTTTCTAGACCCTAACGGATACAGTTCAGTACATGCCTGAAATCCGTTCCTACTCAGAGACCAGAAATTCTTGCACAAAGTGGCCTTTCACTTACAGTGTCTCAGCTAGCCTTTGTCTCTCCAAGTCTGTTTTAGGTGCTTAGTGTTTTAACGTTTTGTATCTATTATTCTATTAAAAGAAAAATAAGCCTGCCGTAGGCTGGATCACATGCACTCCAGTGATAAGATTTATATTATGATGTCTTTAAAAGAGTATTTTCTTCTTAAACATTTCAAAATATTAAGTACAACAACGCTGATCAGTGTGTTATGTCCCTTTTATAATGGCATTCATTATATCCTACTGATCCAGCAAAGTTCTAATTCTAATCCAAACCTTTAAAAGGAGAAAATAATAGTAATAGACTTTTATTCCAAACAAGTCCTACTCTCATTGAAAATAGAACTTAGATTTCATAAGTATAAAATTAAAAAATAATAAAAACCATTATCTCAGTGGTCCATGGAATCTGTGTCTTTTTTCTCTAAAAAAAAAAAAAAAAAAAAAAAAATTGAGCTATTTTTTGGTGGTTTTTTTGTTTGCTTGTATGTTTGTTTGCTTGTTTTTGTAAGACACTCTCTCCAATCTAGCTTAAAATTGACCTCAGTGTCTCTTTTTCTACTTCATTTGAGGTTACTAGGCTAACAGATACTGTACATCCCAGATTTTCATACCTGAGTTTGTACTTGGTCTCCTCTGGTCCCAGCATGTCTGGTGATGGCAAAGGGAATTGGTGTGTTGCGTTGCCTCTGAAGACGGACAGTAGAAGATGCTTTCTTCTTTTATCATATTTATCATTTATATCATTTATATATATATATATATATATATACACGTAAGGAGAAAAATGAGATGAGCACACACAAACAAATGGACATATTAGTTAGGAATCTGAGGCCTGAAGACTTAAGACTAGGGATGAATTGATAGGAACAAATGTTGCTATTCAGATCATCTCACAGGGGAAAAAAACAGAAAAGGAGGCTTTTTCAACAGTATGATCTCCATCAACTCTGTGCTAGCTGAGATAAACAGGGTGGCAGAATGGAGAAAAGACAGCAAATTTTCATTTCTAATTTTTTTTTATCACAAGCACAATTAGGAAGAGAGGCAAAATGATCTAAGGAATCTAGATCTTTTTCATTGTGTCACTGATAGATCATTTAATCCTAGTTTTAAAAAAAGAACATAGCTCTTGTTATGATCCTGGTACACACAATTTTCTGTTAGATTGCAAGTATATGTTACGGCTATTAGCTTGGTGGTTTGTGGGGCTCTTAACAATGGGAGCAGGTGTATTTTTGATTCTTTGGTCTGCTCTTGGGACTCTTTTCTCCTATTGGGTTGGTTGCCTTGAGAGCTTTTGCCTTGTTTTGTTGCATTTTATTTTTGTCCTATTTGGCTGTCATATCTTGAAGACCTTTTTTTTTTTTTTTTTTTGGTAGAGGTAATAGAAGGAGAGAAAGTAGATCTGGGGGACAGGAGAGAGAGAGGGAAGCTGGGAGGAGTGCAGGGAGGGGGTTACTGTGGTAGGGGTGCAGTGTATGAGACAATAATATATATTCAATAATATAAAGGGAAATGCAGGGGTTTGAGATATTTTTACAGAGTGATCCCTTGAGTTATGATTAATATTATTTTTGTCATTTAAAGGACATTCAGGATGCCGAAGTTGGATGTAAAGAGAGTACTAAGTGTGAAACCTTCACATAAAATGTTAAGCTTTCAGAAAAGAAACCATATTCAATATCTTACTGCATTTAGCGCTTGAGCTAAACGTGAGCTGTTTTATACAGTGGCAAATTGGTATCCTTTCCTGAAAAAGACTCTTACGCATTACACGTGCAGTACAATCTGCCGCTATCTCCACTCTCGGTACACCTGACGACCTCGTAGTGAGCTTACCAGAATCAATCCAAGTTCCCCCTCAGCTGCCAAGACAAGTTGGAAGGAGACTAAGTACAAACTCAAGAGGAAGGCATGTTCTCTGTGCAAAGTAGAGCTATGACTTGACAGCGGTCCAAAAAAGCAAAAAGAGTGGTCACTGCCACAAAAGCATGCCAGTATTTTTTATTATTATTATTACTATTTTACATTATTATACCTAACAGCAATTTTATCCAGAATCTCAAAGACATATGTATGGGTACATAGGTTCCTTGTAGAAAATGATGATAGCTATCATAACAAAGAGATAAAAAAGGGAATAAAAGGTAAAGTCAGAGCAGGAGCGTGGAGACTGGAGGCAACACAATTCACAGCCCAGTGTTTAACAGTGGTGTGCAATTGTAACAGTTTCCTTCTCAGAAGCATGCACAGAGCTTGGCCATGAAGGACAGGTACAGTTTTATACAGATCCTCTGAAGTCAAAGAAGACCAGGGACTCCTGGGATTCTGGTGGTGCCTAGAATTTCTATTTAGAGAACAAAGCCTTCATTTCTGTACAGATGGGTCCTTCCTCTTTCAAAACTATTAATCACTGACCTGTATGTAGAAGCAGGTTCATTGAACAAATCAGCCAGGAGAGTCTGTTGGGGGAAAGTCTATGTGGTTTTATTAGTGGAAATCATGCTTGACTAAACAACCTGAGTTCTCTCAGGCATGCACAGATCTTTTAAAAGAAAAAAAATGCCTTATAGGCAAGGAATTACCAGTGGAAGTAATCTGATTAGGCACAGAGAAAGCCTTAGACAAGGTATAGCCTTACGAGGTATACCACGAGCTATGCCACAGGAGGGTCTCTCACAATGTTGGCTGTGCATGCATCCAGGGTGATGAGATAAATAATTTATAAGTCACGTGGAAATTTGGATTACAAAAAAGAGAAAAAGAATGAAAGAAATGCAAAACTTTTAATGTGTGATGAAGTACACCCTTGGATTTCCAGGGGTGATCCTGAGTGCTATACAAGGTCATGAGAGCTGACTGTAGACTGAGGATCGTTATTTGTTTTATGTGTTGAAGTTCCTAAAGGTTTAACTCAAATAAAAAAAACTAACCATATTTCGTTGTCTTTGAAACCTCTTTTTAGTTTAATATAGAATCTGTAATCGTTATTATTATTTGCCAATTCCAATCAACATAAAGCTTCTATAAGAGAGAAATTGTGATAGGGTTTGCAGAAGAATATTGGATTTAAAGCAAAATTGTATACATGGCACATTTCTCATTGGGACACAAATACTAAGGAGGACTTAATACTGAGGTTTATCTTATTAACTGGTCTATTATCTTATATCCAGTAAAACAATAACAATTTTGGACCTGAATCTCATTTACAACGAAGGAAAGAATCAATTCAGTCAGCACTATATCCCTTTAGTTTGTGTGCACAGTGACACTGAGGAGGCATTGCTGCGAGCTACCGTTCAAAGGTTGAGTTCTGTATGTGGAAGGTTTAAGGCTATCACCTATAGCAATCACTTCCTTATCGTGTGGTGGGTGACCTGAGTGCATTTTAGACACCTTTGCATTTTCTTTTAGAATCTGGTTTATTCTGCTAAGACAAAGTGGTCTGAAGTCTGTATTTAGCACAACTTCCTTTTGCCTGTTCCTCTTATCTAAATAATAATGAGAACCTTATACCTCAGAAATTTTTATAGATATTTTTGTGTAGCTATAAAGAAACTTTTGAGGGAAAATGAAAGCCTTTGAAAAATATTTTTAAATTCTGTGATAAATATGATGCACAGTATATACAGCCCAGTGTCAAGATGAGTTATGAAAAGCCATGCCTCACCTTGAGATGTACATTGTAGATCATTTATATGATATTTATCTTTAGTCCTGATAACTTCCAAATACTAATATATAGATCTGACTAATTTTACAAACATCTACTTAAGTATTGACCTATTTCTTGGGGATTATTAACAATAATGGTGATTTTTTTAAATTCAGCATTTCTAATTTAACATTATGAAAGTACCAATATATGGAATCATTCCAGCTATCTCTTCTTTTAGCTTGTTCTGCTTTCATATAGAAACAGTTACATGACAAATCTTTAAGACTAGTCCTTTAGGAAATGGACCACAAGCTCTTTATATGCTTTATGATTCATAGATTCAACTGACCTACTTCAATGACTACTGCTGATCTCTAACATGGAGTTTTCTAATATGCATTTTACTATGTGAGAGTCCACAAATGGTGTCTAGTACAACAACATGCAGAAAGGAAGAGAACTAGAATACACAGGCTGATAAGACTCTGAATGTGAGGCCACTCTTAAAATTTCTGATTATCTATCCACAAATTTTGGGAATTCCTTGTTTTTAATAGCTGAGTAGTATCCCATAGTGTAAATGTACCACAGTTTCTTTATCCATTCTCCTACTGGATTGAACTAGAAATGATCATAATGAGTGAGTTAGCCCAGAAGCAAAAAGACTCAAATGGTATATATTCACTTATAACTAGACAATAGCCCAAAGGGCATGTCCCATGAAAGTCTTTACCTACCAGGAAACTGGGACAGAGGGGAGGAAATCCTTTTGGGACTCTAGGTGATAAAAGTATGGGAGAATTGGGAAATAGAAGGATCCAGAGAGTCCTAGAAACCTACAAGTAGAACATTATGACGAGCAGATCTGGGCCCAGGGGTTTTGCGCAAACTATGGCACCAACCAAGGACAATGTGTGCACTAAACATTGAACCCCTACCCAGATCTAGCCAAGGGACAGGTAATTCTCTACAGATGGGTGAAGAGTGGGGACTGACTTTCACATGAACTCTGGTGCCCTATATTTGGCCACGTCCTTTGATGGGGAGGCCTGGTGGCACTCAGGGGAAGGATAGCAGGTTACCAAGAAGAGACTTGATGCCCTATGATCATATACAGGGGAGGAGGTCCCCCTCAGTCACAGTCATAGGGAAGGGGAATGGGGTGAAAGTGGGAGGGAGAGAAGAATGGGAGGATAGAAGGGATGGGATAACAATTGAGATGTAATATGAAAGAATTAATAAATAAATAAATTTTAAAAATTTTTGACTATCATTGAAGTAAGTTGTATGCCATTAGTAAGAAGAAGGACAAACACCTCAACCAATATTTCTTCTTTCTAGAAAATGGCCCCCAAATAGCAGAATCACCATTGAGAATGTGTGCCCTGCCTATCATAATGTTCTACTTGTAGGTTTCTATGACCCACTGGATCCTTCTACATTGCTATTCTCACATGGTTCTCTCATCTAGAGTCCCAATAGGATGCCCTCCCCTCTGTCCCAGTTTCCTGGTAAGGGAAGGCTTTCGTAGGACATGCCCATTGGGCTAGTATGCAGATATAAGCAGATTTGGGCCAAGGGGTCCCGCTCAAACTAAGGCACCAGCCAAGGACAATACAGGCGGTAAAATTTAAACCCCTACCCAGATCTAGCCAATGGACAGGACAGTCTCCACACTTGAGTGGAGAGTGGGATATGATTTTCTCACGTACTCTGGTGCCTCACATTTGACTATGTCCCCTGGCAGGGGAGACCTAGTGGCACTCAGAGAAAGGACAGCAGGTCACTGAGAAGAGACTTGATACCCTATGAGCATATACAGGGGGAGGTAATCCCTCTCAGGAACAGTCATAGGGGAGGGGAATAAGGGGAAAATGGGAGGGAAGGGAGAATGGGAGGATACAAGGGATGGGATAACCATAGAGATGTAACAAGAAGAAATTAATAAAAAAAAAAAGTAAAAAAAAAAAGAGAGAATGTGTGCCCTGCATTGGTAAACATATTTCCCAATTGAATCAAGCATCATGTATTTATGGGCAATTTCAATAAATACAAGAAAATAATTCAAAGGACAATTTGTAGTTATCTTGAGAATATAACAGGATCATACTCTTCTGACTACATGCGCAGTTCCAAACTTAGGGTGATCTTCCTCGGAATAAATATCACAGTCTATCCCTAAATACTTTCCTCCTTTAAAAGCCATGTCTGCAGGAGGCGTATTGACAGGCTGATATTAGCAGATTAGTAGATTCAAAAGCTTCAGCCAGTTTTCAGTATGAAAACAGAATTAAAATAAATCACAGAAGCTGAACAAGAATGATGATAGTTCAAGATGTAAATATATTTTACTACCTCATCACTACTGCTCATAGCATTAATCATAGTTGATTGAATAAATCCAATTCTTATTCATCCTCAACAGTTTGCTCTTAAAAGTGTCTAACAGTATACATTCTTTTTCTTTAATTTTATTTTTTATTGAAAAATAAAATCATTCATATTACATCTCAATTGCTATCCCATCCTGTGCATCCTCCCATTCCTCCTTCCCACCTGCTTTCACCTCATTCCCCTTCCCTATGACTGTGACTGATGGGGACCTCCTCCCCTTGAATATGATGCTAGGTTATCAAGTCTCTTCTTGGTAGTCTGCTATCCTTCCTCCGAGTGCCATCAGGCCTCCCCATCAAGGGGACATGGCCAAATAAGGGGCACCAGAGTTCGTGTGAAAGTCATTCTTAAATTACAAATTAAGATCTTATGGTGATTGTACAATAAACATATTTAATATTAGATTTCATCGTCATAAAACATAAAGTTATAAAAATTGTCATCCAATCCATTTATTTAGAAATAGCTGGGAACACGATAATATTTCATATACATTTCTATTTTCCAAAAGCTTTGACATATGATTAGAATTTCCTCTTTTCTTGAAAATATGCACACATGTAATTGAGCCATCAGTTCTTGTCTGTGAAAATATGATTTTTAAAAAGAAGACTTTTTTCTTCATTCCATTCCTTTTAAGGAAGTTAAGAAAGGTAAACAATATGGATTATTTTTAATGAGTTATTTATCTCTTCTGTGAAATGCAATTCTGAAATAGCTGGGGTTCCTTAGGAAGTCGTACTAAGAAAATAGTCTCTTGTGTTACTGGGTGGATTTCTGCAATTAAAAAACCATCATTTTGAAGTATAAATGAAAGAACTGAACAAGTAAGTCCTATCAGTGAGTAAAGCCGAGTCCTACTGCCTTTGCTGCATGCAGAAACAAACTACAGAGGTTCATGTAAGTGAGCACGAGTGATACCTCATCTTCAAAGCAATCCCTCTGGGTGATAGCCTTGGAATTTAATTTATCATCCCACAGTGCCCCCACCCTGACATGCTCATCAGGCTGTGACTGCCTTGTAAAGACTCACTTTTGATCCATCTTTTGCTGTGTTCTATTTTTCCTCAGGTGAATTTATTACATGAGCCGTGTTTCAGTTTAGTGCCTTTCAACTCTCAAATGGTAATATCCATTTTTATTCTTCTTCCCCACATTGAATTCTGCATTCAGTAATAATGACAGATATGGTGCTGCCAAGATGCATCAGAATCATATTTATCTTCCCCTTGGAGACCTTATTGTATTAGCATTATGAGGCCTTTTAGTTTTGCTGCTTTGAACAACTTTGGGTCCTAAAGTCCTAGAGAGCCCATTTCCAATCTGATGTGACACAGCTGATAGCTTTTGAACTGCATCATGTTAAGGGCACTTGTAAGCCATTTATACCAAATTCCACTAAGAATAGAGCCAATACCAGACAGGGCTATTTTCTCTAAAGGATTTTTCCAGTCCTGAGCTAGTCCATCAGATTTTCAATGACTCCTTCAGGTCAACCTTATAACAATGTCCTTTTTCTTTTTCTTTTTTAATTTATTACTCAGATCTTTTGCTGGTACAATGGAAACCTGTTTCCACTTTGAGAGATACTGTTCCTTTCTCTAGATGATTTGACTTACTTGCTTATTCTCTGGTGTTTTTGTATACATTAATATTTGTTAAAGGCCAATTTGTAAAATTCAGCGAGCCATATTAGGCAGTGCATTTTAACTTATTGGTTCTTTTATACAACTTATTTGAATAATGAGGGAACTACAGTAATCAATTCCCCTTCCTCAGGCACAGCAGCAATCCCGCTCTTCTACAGTATTCAGGAGACACCCATACTGGCTTTCCAAATCTCACAGAATATTGTTGGGAAAGAGGAACAGCTCTCAAAGTCAGGAAACTTAGTGGCAAAAAAGAACAACATATCCTTGAACATGTGCCATAAACTCTGCTTTCAGTTCCTACCATACTGGAGAGCTTAACATGATTCACTCCTTTAAGTGGAAATTGATGACTAAAATTTACTCAACCAGTACCTACAATCAGATAGGTGGAAAATATTTCTTGAAATTTACTATTTAGGCGAGGATGGCCTCAGAATTGCAGAGATCTCTGCTTCCCAAAAGCTGGGATTCAATGTAAGTGCTACCTACATCAGCCTCAGATTTTATGCATACAAAATTCCGAGTTTAATCCAACTCTCTTATTTCCTTTTCAAAGCACAGTGCAACCATTTGCTTCAATTTCTAAGTGCAAAATCTTGGCGTCACTTAAGAATTCCCTCACATTGTGCACCCAACCATGAACAAACCTTGTTAAACATACATTTAAGTATATCCAAGAGTAAACCATGTTTATAATTCTCCATTAAACCGCAACTTGTACCATTACTTCCCTCAATATTTGAAATAGTCTCCTAACTGATTCTCAACATCCTATTTTGCTGCCTTCAATTCGGAAACTGGAACGATGTTTCCAGCACACACCATTTGAATGGTGTAAGTTCTTTACCCCAAACTGTGCAATGGCTTCCTCTTTTACTTAAGGAAAAACCCAGACTTGATAACAGCTCAACTATCTTTTCATGGAAAACTCATCTCCTGCCTTTCTTCCTATCCTTGCTCTGATGAGCCTTAACCTCTCACATGCAGGCCCTGGATATACCAAGAGCTTCCCCTGGTCTGATCTTCACAGGGATCTATAAGTTTTAAACTTACACAGTTTGAGGAGTCCATTTGAGATAAGACAGTACAAAAGTTAGATTAAAAAATGATTGTTCAGGATAGGAAAGCAAAATTCATCAAATTTGTGAAGTAAAACAAACTGAGATACATCATTATATAATATTGTAAGAGAGTTCGCTGCTACCATTCATATTGGGTAGGAGGAACACACTTGGATTTCTGTACTGGGAAGCCAGCTGTGGCTTAAACAAAAAGAACTGCAAATCACATAAATCTATGCAACAAATCCAGAACTAAATGATCCTCCAATTGTCCTAAGTAGGTCACTGATCACTCCAGTACAACCTAGCAAGATGGAGGAAAGTATGAGGGAGATATGCATTAAAAGAAGTACACTTAAGTGGCTGGAGAGATGGCTCAGTGGTTAAGAGCACCGCCTGCTCTTCCAAAAGACCCAGGTTCAATTCCCAGCACCCACATGGCAGCTTACAACTGTCTGTAACTCCAAGATCTGACACTTTCACACTAATGCACATAGATTAAAATTAAATAAAATATTTTTTAAAAAAAGAAGTACACTTAAAAGCAGAGAGCAAGTTTGAATTAAAATGTCTAATTTTTCAAAATTGAAAAACAACAACAAAAGAGGGACAATATGAAAGAAATTCTAGGGCCATGCCAGAGCCTTGGTGAGATTTTGATGTCTCTTTTCAGTGCAGCCTTTCTTACTAAAAACAAACAAACAAACAAAGAAACAAATCAAAACTGAAGTAGACGCCCAGTCACCCCATTTCCTTTCTATATTTTCCTTCATAGCATTTAGCAATGTAATATTTCATTTCCCATGTACTTATCTGTGTATTGTCTCCTACCCAGTTAGAATATCAATTGCCCCCCTCACACCGAGGCATTATTATGTTCCCTGATGAGCTCTGCGGCTGGAACAGTTTAAAGGTAGTGGGCTTTCAATAAGCGTATACTGAAAGAGTGGATGGGTGAATTACATCTACAAATGTTCTTGAAAGCCAACGGGATTAAAGTATTTTATAATGGTATGAGAACAGGAAGGTCTCATTGTTATAAAGACATTCGTGATTCAGTTTTGGCATCTCTAAAAGCCTGCTTCCTCACAGAAAGGGTATTTAATTGGAAAATACAGAAGAAGGACTTTGGCAGTGCAAGGAGAGATTTGGCTGGGTTTTAATTATGAATTTGTTAAAATTGGCTTGTACTTTGTATAGTGGCTTGAATGCCGTTCCCATGGTTTTACCTCACCACTGGGAAAAAGCTGGTGACATTTTAAATGGCAGTAGATGTTGGAAAGACAAATGGCATACCACACACCAATGGCACCATGCTGCCTCAAACCAACAACAGCCCTACTTAATAAAAACAATGTTTCATCTTTCAAATAACAAAAGTTTCTTCTCTAGAACCTAATTGTGCTTTGTCAGTTTGGTCCAGACATGTGATTCTTTTTCCCTTTAGCAGAAGTTGGAAAACTGCCTCCTTGTTGAAGCTGTGCAATTTCTCAGTTCCCCCTGGACAGCTCAGCAGCTCATCACTCACAGTGATAGTTCCATTCACAAACGGCATCATAAAAACATGAAGAGAGATAAAGAACCCATTGTGAAAAGAATCTTAAAAACACTTTGGATCCTTCACATTATAGTCCCAATGAGGAGTGAATGGACATGTCTTAAAATTACCCTGTTTTAAATTCCCCCTTGACATGAGAACTCCAAATTGCTGGCTGCAATCTAAGCTTGACAGTCTTCAAATTAGCTAAGCCCTGTAAATATCCTCAGTAAATAGAAAAGCTGATTGTTTCCTTTCATATCTAAGGGCTAGAAAATGATGGATGAAAGGATGGGCCGTATCCTAAGTCGGCCATCCAGTGGAACACTGATATACTTGGAATAGCAGAAAAATTAGGAAAAGTTAGATGTGCCTTACCTGAAATTGACTTTGACACAGCAGAACTTTACATTTTGATTATTACACCATGCATTTAGCTGTGTGTTGGTGCAGTGTGCTGGGTTATGGTAGCTGGCTGAAATATGTACCTCATCAAAATGTCTTCTCCTTTGAGTTAAACTAAGTGGTGCACACACTCTAAGATATATGGACCAGAAGGTCAAGGTCCTGATGAATTGCTTAGGTGTGTAGAGTATAGAAGCCACAGAGTTAGAAATGTGATTCAGTTCACAACTGGGAAAGAAGCCAAATCTAGCTTTCTTCGAAGAGTGAAGTGTTCTCCAAATTTGTCTTTTTAATCTCTCTGGGCACAAACTCTAATGCAATTTTTTCCCTAATATTTCTCTTATTTCCTCCCATCTTCATTTTTGTGGTTCTCAGAGGATCTACCTGCATGGATTAGTTTAGACCAACATTTGTATAGGAAACCTGGCATGAAATAGAACTGTAATGCTCAGGTGATGGTTGTTTCCTCTCCTGTTACCTGTGTTAATAGCACCAGTCTGTCAAAGTCCTCAGAAAGTTTCCAGCTGCCTCAAACTCCTTTCTTCACTGTGTAATATCTATAGCATGCATGTTTTCCCTCAAATATCTGCATTTTACCTTCTTACTGAGTCTCCATTTCTACCCTGTGAAAATAAAGTATTTTCTAATGATCACTTCCATTTATACTGTTCAGCCTTGGACAAAGCCTCCAACACACATCCTGTCACCTGTCATCTCTGGTGCCTCACATTTGACTATGTCCCCTGGAGGGGGAGACCTAGTGGCACTCAGAGGAAGGACAGCAGGTCACCGAGAAGAGACTTGATACCCTATGATCATATACAGGGGGAGGTAATCCCTCTCAGGAACAGTCATAGGGGAGGGGAATAAGGGGAAAATGGGAGGGAGGGGAGAATGGGAGCATACAAGGAATGGGATAACCATTGATATGTAACAAGAATAAATTAATAAAAAATAAAAATAAATAAATAAAAGGGAAAAATGTGCACTTGTTATATACTTTCATATTTTCCATCACATTATTAAATAGGATATACTCTTTGGTCATTGTTCTGTATTTTCCACAACTGGAGCCTCATCTGCTTGTGTGGTTACATTTTCTTCTTACCCCAAGGACTACATTCCAACCACATCCATTAAGGCTGTTCCTACATTTCGTACTTTTGCTATGTTTCTTAAATTGGAAAGTTCTTATTCCCAACTCTTCTCATTAAAGACCTTTATATTATTACTTCATTGGGACCTTGTACTTCCTTTATATAAAGAAAAAAAGCAACACACACACACACACACACACACAGAGAGAGAGAGAGAGAGAGAGAGAGAGAGAGAGAGAGAGAGAGAGAGCACAACCAGGCTTTTCTTTTGCTATTGATTACAGTACATTTTATCAAATTTTTAATTCATTATCTTTCTTTCTATCTATTTGCAACAAATGAGTCCTAAACATTTTATATAGACTATACAATTATATCCATTGTATCTGACTACACTTCCTTCTGCATACATTCAAATTAGCTTCAGTTTCCACTGTTACACACAAAGCAAATCATATTGGACAATCACAGTCCTCCAGGTGGCTACATCAAGTGGCCAGTTCTTAGTCCTCTTCTCCTGAGAGATGTTTTCCTTTCCTTTCTTGAAATATTTTATCCATACATCTCACTGGGTAACACATAATCTTCATTGTTAGACAATCCTGCTTATTTGTATCCACCCATGTTATGAACAACATCACAGGCCCAGCTTTAAAAACCAACTTTTCTCCAAGAGCTTCCAAGCAATTAATTCCAGACTCCTCCATGACTTCTTGGACATCATAATTGAGATGTTTAAGGGGCATCTCAAATTTAAAATGTCTATAAACTAAGCTTATACTTCCAGTTCCGACTGCAACATAGACTTTCCCTTCCACTATTTTTCTTATTTCATCAAGAAACATTCTCTTTCCTATAGATCTCCAGATCATCTATTTAATGGGAATGTCACCTTCAATATCTTTCTTTCTTTGGTATCTCTTTCTATGTCCACCAATAAAAATATAAATCTCAACTTTTTCCCATGTTCTGAGTCTGAGCAGTTCTTACCTTGCTCACCACTCTTTTTCTGGGTCTTAGATTTCATCAAAAGCTTTTGAACTGATATCTGAACTTCATTGCTGTGTCTCTATTATCTACACAACAGAAAAGGTAACCCAATCCTCTTAAGCTCCCAGTTCGATATTAGTCTTCCTTTGTTTCCAAATTCTAGTGACTTCCCTTAACACTGAGCTTTGAAAACTTTACCTTCACCCATTATAAAATGTACCTATTTTTCTTATTTTATTCTTACCCACTCTCTCTACACACATATGTGGTCAGAGCTAAGCCTGCTTCTTTCTTGTTTTTCGGATGTTTCATGCGTTCCTTTTAAAGATATTTATTATTAATTTTCTTTGCTTAAAATGAGTTTATCAACATGTATAAATCATTTTCTACCTTCCTCGTGTCTCTGCTCTCATATGATTTGTAGAAGACTTCCTTTAATGGCTTCTATAAATTTGTACCCAATTCAGTCTCCCTCACCCCATACTTTCTGTCCTCATTTTGTTTGCACTTTCTGAATTCAACTTGTCAACACCTATTTTATTTGTGTCCTTACTCAAGCTCCTCTCATTAGAAAAAAATGCTTTCTCCAAAACAACTTTTAATCTACTTCATTCTCTGGCATATTCTGAGTGTCGAGAACAGTGCTGAACATGTGGAGGATGTTCAGTAAATATGATGAGTGAACTCCTTTCCATTAAAATAATAACTCCCAAGTTAGCTAATGGAGATGTAACACTTACAACCTATTTTACAGCAAAGCATTGAAATCCTGTTCTATTTTAATTGGGTGTAAGGGCAACAGGGGTGATAAAGCTGAGGTTGGAATATTTTGAGAGCTATTATGTGATTGTAAATTACCTTAAACAAGTCTATGATTTTCAGAGGAAATGAAGTCATTGTAATCTCTTAGTCATCAGTGAAAAAAGAGAAAGAAAAAACCAGAAATGATACAATGCAAAAAGTCATCTTGACTGGATAAAAAGAGCATATTTTCTTGCTTTGAAAAAAGCTTCAAATTCACTTTTTAAGTCCTAGCCTTTCACACAAACTTTGACTCTCTTGGCATATTTATTCAATCAAGAAGATTATTATTACAATAACAGTGCTTAGGAGTAGTGGCTTCCTGTGGCTTTACCATTTTAAACAACTGATGACATTTACCATAGAGATTATATGTGGATTGTGATTCTGGGGTGTACATCATTGAAGTATCACAGCCTAAGATAAAGTTAGATCTAATATTTTATACCTCACAGCAGGATATGTATTCAAGTTAAACATGTTTTTTGTTGTTGCAACTCCTCAAGCTACTAAAACCTGTTACTACAAGAAAGAAAAGATATACTAGTATGTTACCATGACCCTCAGCAAAACCACTACTACATAAACAAAATTTTGAAGGACTTTGTCATTGTTGTTCTAATATTAAGCTGGATGCCACTTGTGTGTTATCATTCCTGAGAATATCTCTCAAAAAGGATATGTTTTCATATAATGATCAGACAATGTTATAACTTTAAACTATACATATATTATTCATTCCTAAGAATTATATTTCTTACATGTAGTTATATATTACATCACATAAAACTATAGATGCTTTTAGTAAGCTGATTTCAGTCTTCTCCTATGATGGCGTTCCTAAACACAATGTTAGTTATGTATTCCTACTAATTTTTATTCAGAAGTTATTCAGCCAATCTGGCAACATTTTATGTTAATGTTGCAGTTTATCTGACATTGTTAATATGATTCTAAACACTTACTAGTCATCATTTTTGAGGTTTTGCTATATATTTCTGTTGCTCAGCACAGTGGTAGTGGTTGACCCTTTAATAAGGATAATTCTTATATATTTATAGATAATCATTTATCACCAACACTATTTAAACAGATGAATATCTGAGGTTGTGGCTACATATTAGAGAGAGTGTTTGCCAAGTATATTTCTATCCTAAGCATTGCAACGACCACACCAAAACAAAAGAGTAAAAAATAGATGGTCACAGTTGATCTCCCAATGTGTCTGTAATTGGATTAGGCATCCCTAATGGCAACAAATACTTTAACTCTGTAGGTTCCTTCTCTTTCTTCTATCCACCTCCTTTGAAAACTTATTCTGAAATATGGAACATAAGCTTATCAATGAATAAGTAGGAAAGCCAGAGAATATCATGCCCTTCTGTTATTTTCCAATGTTCTCACAGTATTTAGAGTCTATAAAAAATGCATAGATTGTCAAAACAGTTATATTAAGATAAAGTCTTATTTCCCATTACTTAAAATAATTGTTTCTCTTAGATGTTTGAGAAGTTATCTTCAGTTCAGCATCCTGAATGGCACTTTCTGGCAATATAATCATTGATGTGTTGATATTTGACTTATGCCAAACAATCAAGGATGTAATGTTTACATATATGGACACAAAATAACTGCAGAGTAGTATACTAAGCTTGGTAATAGAAGATCAAATAAGACTAAAGGATTACTGAAGGCCTATGGAATTAGGGGAAATACTCACTTCCCATTCATAGTTGGAAGAATCGCTTTATTTACAGAAGTTATCTTGCCTTTCTCATGAGCTACATCCTCCATACTTTAAACTATAAGTAATTATAAATGTGAGAGTTCTTCACTCAGAAAAAAGATTGTACTATTGTCTTCTATATTTTGACATGGAGATGGGAAGGCTTTTTCCATGGCTTAAAACAAGGACAGCGATTAGCCAAAGTATAGAAGCCTCAAATAATGTCATCGGACAAGGACTTATTGAAGATCAGTGAGTCAGGCACAACTCAGAGACAGGTTGGACCACCACTGTTTTCTGTGAGATTATCATTAATCTATGACTGGATTAGTTCTAAACAAAACAGAATATGCAGGAGAACACAATTTTCCTTAGATTTTGTGTCTTGGTCAGTATTATACTTTCCAAAGAAAATTTAGTGAAAATTTGCTATTATAATATAATTACACAATCTCTCCTTTTGCACTCCTTCCTCCACACCCTATCATATTTGTCTCTCCATTCTCCTTCAAATGTATAACCTATTTTCATTAATTGTTATTGGGTTTTTCTTCAAGGCTGGACAACCAATTGATATGCTCATCCCTGGTGAGGAACACCTCTCCCACTTCTAGTGTTTCTTAATTGCCTATTAGTTTTTTTGTATAATTTTGAGGTCTCTTGGGTTTTTCCCCATCCTCTTTGCCATATCCAGTGATGCCATACTTGTTCATCTTATGGTTGGGCAGTCGTGTTGGTAAGACTTTATGGGTGTTACTTCTGACATTACTAGGATACACAATTTCATAGACAACTTCCTAAACCTCTGGCTCTTGACATATTTCATGTAGGCTCAATTTTCTTAACAAATATATTTTATTACGAACTTATTAACTGAGAGTACCTCACTTATAACCCAACTAACCTAAACAATAGGAAATGAAGATTAAAGAATACAATAACGAAACTTTAAGTATATCAGTTCCAAGGAACGATTCTCCTGGCGTAGTCAGCTGGATTTCTTCTGCTGGAACATGGAGTAACCAGAACCTAGGATCTCAACCGGAGCCAGGAGTCCCTGAGCCTTCCCTCGAGTGGTTTTCTCTAGGAGTGTCTTGAAGTGGAGCGATGAACAGCCAAAATTATCCCAAGTCTCCAAAGACCCTGCCTCCTATTTTTGGCTCACATTTATACCTTCTCTTAAAATTTATTCAAGGATGTTTTTCAACTGGTTAACAACCAATCTCCCCTCACATGGGGGTTCGACTTCTAAGGGGATAAACATCACCTGCTCTCTCATGAGTCTTTTTCTCATCCCCCACTTATAATCTTAAAAAAAAACATGTTTATATTTCCTTCAGTTTCTACTTCCTATTCAATGCTTTTCTCTGAGCTTTATGTGATGGAGTATTTTCTAGATGTATCCATATAGACTGGGCTATACAAATATGCATTTTGTTTTATTGTGGAGTTTTGTAGTGGATTCTTTCTATTGCTAAAAGAAGTTTCCTTGATGAGGAGGGAGGATGACAACAATCTTTAGGTGTAAGAACAGAGATATGCTCAAGGATATGGTTTTAGCTTGTGTCTGAAGGCTCTACAGTATGCTTCAGAGTTTAACCTACTTTATAGGTCTTTGCAAATTGATCCCTTGGTGGAGGCAAGTCCTATGCTTCATTTTATCAACCTAAATATTACACATTATTTTCCTAAATGCATGAAATACTCATATAGATGACTGAGTGCCTAAATAGAAATATTGTGAGGGACCATTTTTAAATCTATAAAATGTGTATATCCTATTTATACAATATTTTTGTAGAAATTAAGTGGCACCTTAGATATAAAGTATCCATTGCATTGCTAAGTGAACAAAATGCTCAACAATATTGTTATAATGGTGTTGCTGATATGAGAAGGCTGTGTGCACGAGGCTAAAGGAGTACAGATGTAGAGATGACGAATACAGGAAGATCTTCAGAAGAACTAACACTTGAGCCTTGTTCGGAATGTGAATACCTGTCATGAAAATCTGTCATAAAAATTAAAACATCCCAAACTGAAAGATTTGGCACTACCAAGGATGTTGGAATCGTTAACTGAATTTGAAATCATTTTTTTTCCCTGCATAACACCAAAGTAACCACATGGTTACTTTTAGTAGATGTGGTACTAGAAAATTCTCAGGATCTTCTCACTATCTAAGGGCAAATCACTTAAAATATCTGTGTTCCTGAAATGGAGGAGTTTCCTTCCTCTCTTGCCAAGGTATTGTGAGGAGGAGCTACTTTTAGGGCATGCTACTTCCAAAATTAAAAATGGCTCCCATGAGGATTTTCATTATAAGGCTATCTAAACTGTTTCTGTTTCACTGCGAAGCCACAGGCGTTTCAGTATTAATACAGGTGAAAAAAAAAAAGATCAGGGACACTGTGAATGTAACATTTATATATTCCCTTATTGTTTTGTGGTTCCTCTTGATGTAGGTAGTTTATTGTATATATGTGTAATAATATAAATGCACATACAAGAAAATAAAACATCACAGAGATCTCTTGGAATTTTCTGGTCGTGACAGCAAGTCAGAGCTGTCATAGAGAACACACACACACATACACACACACACACACACACACACACACACACACACACACATTCTTTCTAGCAATCTCTGACCCAACAAAAGCTACACAAAGCCAGCTCACCACCTGAATGAACTTTCAAAACTGTCACTAGAACTTAAGCCGACTCTGAAATGTACTCACAGCATGAGGCACAGAACTGATGTTCTTACAGTCATTAATTTAGTGGTGCATTTTGATAGAAACCCTGAAGTTCAGTGAAAGCTGCTTAGTGCCGACTGTGGTCTGCAGTCAGCCTGTGCTGAATCTTCCTATCTGTCAGTCCTGATAAAGCAAACAAATAAGTTAAATGTTTATTCACTGCCAAATAACAGAGGAACAAATGAAGTTTGCAATCTACCTTCTACCTGGACTGTTGGGGTGGTTAAATAGCCTTTTCAAAATGGTGTTATGTTTTTGATGCTCACTTTGGACAAGAAATTAATACTTGAAGACTTTTGTTCACAGAAATTTGTCACATTAATGTGGGATCAAAAGTACTATCAACAAAATGAAGATGGTTCGTGTAGAAACAGCAAGGTGAATAGTGACTCTGCTCACTAGGGACTGATTGCCAGCAGCCAGTGTTTGAGAACATCAAGATTTGGAGTTCCAAAGCTCTCACTGTCATCTTTGCTCCAAACTGCAGGTGTCAACAGAACCTGGCAGCATCTACTCACTGTAGACTCTTTAGTCCAATGCCAGTGCAGAAATGAGTATCACGTGTAGCTGTGAGTGAAAATCCATCAGCCTTTAAGACTGGATTAGTTTTATTTCTGTATCCCTTATGTACGCAAAGGAAACCTGTCTTGAGTAGTCATGATGCCACAAGCTTGTCCAAACCACTACTCTGTTTTCCTGTCAGATAAAACCTTCCTCTTGCTTGTTTCCATTCCTGCCAGGCAGTACTGGAAGATTCTGCAGTCTCAGTCAGAAATAGGCTGAACCCCATCCCTTTTTATTCTTCTCACAGATCTGGTACCTACTGTTGTTGTTCTAGAAACTACGGGTGGTCCTTTCCAGGGATGAGCATACCAATTGATTGTCCAGCCCTGAACACACACACACACACACACACACACACACACACACACACACACAATTAATGAACAAAGAGGTCATACATTTGAAGGAGAGTCTGGAGGGAGGAAAGCAAAAGGAGAAATATTGAAATTATGTTATGATCTTAAAATATCACTAAATTATCACTAAATTAGAAGGCGAAATACTGTCTAAAACATATAATCTAAGGAAAATTGTGTTTCTCATGCATACTCTGTGTTGTTTAGAACTAATCCAATGATACAATAAAATTAATGATAATCTCAAAGAAAACATGGTAGTCCAATCTGTCTATAACTTGTGCCTGATTGATCTGCAATAAGTATTCATCTGATGACATTCTATGATTCCTCTATGCTTTGGCTGCTTGCTGACCCAAACTCTTGGTCTAGTAAGCTATTACCTGAAAGTTCCCAGGATGTTTTTAAAAGTTAGATACCTCTTTGAACTACACCAACTCCATCCTTGGAAGTTTTCTATGCTCTTTTAGATATGTGCTGCTTGGCCTTCCGTTGTGAATCATCCTACAGTCGGCTTGGTCAACTAGTCACAGTTTGGGATATTGATCATCAACATAGTCTCACCTCAGAAAGCCCATCAACTCATTCAAATGCTACTTATTGTGAAATGTTGCCCTTGATGCCTTATCTGGGAATAGCTGTTGGTCTCTGGGGCTTTTGCCTCAACATTTACTCACCTTCACTCCAGCTGTCAGGAACCAAATGACAGAAAAGGAAGCCACCTTGTCTCGAAGTGGGACCATTTGTGGTGCTATTCTTGCTCCATGTCCACTCTATGGGGTAGACTAGTGTTCTTGGGCACCAAAGTTTGATGAACTACAAATTTCTGCCTCTGTTGCTTTCCTTATGAAGGCATCCCCTCAGTGACTCACACTCGCATGCATCTCCCACTTACTCTCTATTTCTAAACCAAACAAACAAACAAACAAACCCACTGGGACAACTCTTTCCTTTTTCATTAGCCCATTGATGGGATTTTAGGCCTGAGACCAAACTACAATTAACGACCATTGTTAGCATATATTAGGTAATAAAATCTCACTATAACATTGCCAGCTGCTAAGTCAATCAACTAAGTCAATACTCATTCCTGCTTCCTCCCTTCCCCATAATATTTATAGTCTTACACCAAATATAATCTATTCTTTATGTCCTACCGTAACCTCAGCAAACGCTTTCCTTGTTTGTTTAAATTTTTGGTTTTGTTTTATTGAAGATAGATTCTTTTGTCATATGTTTTGTTTCGTTAGACGCAAAGGGGAGTGGAAATGTATCCAAATTTAATCATCTTTGAATCTCAAAAGGTTGGACCTGTTGATAAGCATCACTGTATAGTGACCTGAAAAGTTGAGTTTCTGTGAAAGATTTCTTCTCAGCCTTGACTCCTTAGCCTGTGGAGGCTAGGTTTCTGTTTGGATATGGTGGGCCTTTGAAGATTTCATGTCATAAATAGTCAAAGTGGTTTGCAGAATATACATGTGGTTTCCACATGAAAAGATGACTTTCATGGCTTCTACCTGATTTGAATAAAAATAATGAACTAGACTACGAACACTAAGTAGCCAAAAAATAGCTTCCTTTGGTTTTAATTACACACCATCAGTATTAGTTTCTGTAAAAATGCCTTTGAGTGCTCATTGCTTGGTGATTTCTTTTATTTGGCCACTGTGCAAAAAAGGCATTATCTGTTATGGGGGTACCCAGGTGATCTTCAGTTGGATTTGAGTTCCACTCCACAGAAGTGATTGTTCATCTGGTAAGCCATCTCAATCTGCCATGGTATGGAAGTTCATAAATCCTGGGGGAGGGGACTTAATTTTCTTATTTAGCTACATCAACTCTCTCTCTATGTGTGTCTCTCTCTGTCTGTCTCTCTCTCTCCTTCTCTCCCTCCCTCTACCTTTTCTGTCTCTGTCTGTGTCTGTCTGTCTGTCTGTCTGTCTGTCTGTCTGTCTGTCTGTCTCTCTCTCTCTCTCTCTGTGTGTGTGTATGTGTGTGTGTATGTGTGTCTCTCTCTCTCCCACTACCTTTTCTGTCTCTGTCTCTCTGTCTCTCTGTGTGTGTTTGTGTGTGTGTGTA
Organism: Acomys percivali; assembly: GCA_907169655.1. Classification (NCBI taxonomy): domain Eukaryota; kingdom Metazoa; phylum Chordata; class Mammalia; order Rodentia; family Muridae; genus Acomys; species Acomys percivali. Next base: position 522,869 of record OU015747.1, on the reverse strand, counting down.
CTTATAAACAGTTAACCACTTCTATTCTTAATCAGAGAACTCTCTCTTGCCAGTGAATGTGGCAAATGCAAAGACTTGTGGATGTGCAATATACTGAGGATGGGTGTTCAGCCTTAAACACATTTATACCATTCCCTTCCAGCTAAGAGGACATTGCAGAAGTGGCATAAAAATGCAAGGTTCAAAAGACAAAGAGAAGGGGTGCAGAATCCCACCACACCAACTTTCAAGACCTGTAGATGGTCACACTGGGATTACACAAGAAGAAACACATAAGTAGCCATGTATGTGTTGAGGAGGGCACAGGGAGCCCTACTCATGGATAAATTCTTTCCTGCTAATAGATTCAGGGAAAGGGTAAAGCATTACCCTCAGCTGTATAGCCAGCACTGCCATCCAGTGTTCACACAGACGGTCCTGGTTGAAAGAAATGGATCACAAAGAAAAGTCAAAAGTCAAAAATCAAAAATCTAGGAAAGTTATGGTAAGGACAAAGGTTGGGTACTGGCAAGGACCAGAGTGGGAATCTAAGAAAAGATAAGGAGAAAGATAATTAAAATGTGTTATGTACATGTATGAAATTGTCAAAGAACTAATTTTAAAAAGCCTTTGAGGCAAATATATCTGGAGTAGAATGTACACTCAGCAAGTTTTCTATTATTTACAAATTGCTAAGTATATCTTGTCAAAACACTCCCTAAAAATACTGCACATTCTCTCAATCATGCTAAGAAAAACACAATCACTCAAAGAAGAGTTTGCCTACAGAATGTCACACCCTTCTAAATAAAGTTTTAGGGAAAACATATGCGACACTTTGTTCCATTTTTTCCTCTTTCTAAAATTAACCTATCATGGACATGCAAAGTAGCTTTTTAAAAAGTCTCATTAGCACAAGCTTTTATAAATAATTAGAAATATTGCTGTATAACTTGTTACTACAGAAGATGCATGACTAAGTATAAGTTTAAACTGCTCTTTCCTTCTTCTTTGTATTTTTCCTTTTGACCCAGTTTATTACATAGTCCATCAAAATCTTCACCATGACTCCAACATTTGTACGGAAACAATTCTAGCTTACTTTAAATCCTAAACATTGTCTTTAAACAATGGTGTAAGCTGAGTGGAAGACAAAGCAGTGCTTGCAACCAGGAAGCCTGATCTTTATCTCAACCCTATCATCCCTTTTCAATGTATTATTTAATCTGCTTCTCAGCCCTTATTTGATCAACACAAAGAGTTTGAAATCCACGTGGTTGCAGACACCTCTCAACTCTAACAAACTATAATCTGCGATTTCAACTCTGGGTTCTTTTTGCTGACATTCATATTCGGTTTTTCTTAGAGCCCTGATCCCAGTGGCCTTTTACTTCTGGTCAGAAATAGAATTCCTAGAATTTCCTTCCCTTCCTAATCGTCTTTTCCACCCTAAATATTCAGATTCCTTTTTCTTTAGGGTCCTCCTCTGTACCTAGAAAGATTGTGGCCACTCAAGAGTGAGAAGCCTGTTCTAAATGTGACTAACTAACTCTCCCCATGTAGCAAATGGGGTACACTTCCCTCTCATCATGTATGAAATGGAACTGATAATACACAACTCCACCAGTTTTGAAATGTGAGAGTTAGGATGATGAAAACAAAGAGTGAATATGAAATATTAAGTATATGTGTAGTGTGTTATGATTAATTAACACAGTAGCATGCACTTCTGTGTAATCTAGCCTAAGCAGCTCATGTTCTGTTAAAATAAGTTTCTCTGAGAAAAAATTCTGTAATCAAAAATAATAGCCTTGTATATCTTCTGAACACTTTGCCAGCCTACTGGGGAAGATGTCTTGGCTGAAAGAAAAGCCCATGGCAGCTCATCAACTTATTACACTCTCTGGCTTTGTGAGTAAGGACAAGAGGGATCTGCCTAAATTTGTCCTCCTTTGGACTAAACTGTTCTGTATATACTTAAATTATGAAAGCTTTTCAACATGCAAGGCATGTGCATCAGGTGAGTAGACCTTTATAGTTTGAACAGCATCTAGAAGCTAGGATGAGAAGAAAGGGATTTAACACTAATCCTGTAAGATTATGTTGTACAATGAACCGTGATACTGAGGAGTAGAGTACTGTGAATGAAAAATAATCCCAGCTTAAGATGACATAATGAAAGCTTTGATGTCTCTGAAAAGCTGTCCCAAACTAAGACGTAAAGAACATTATTAATCAGGCCAAGCTACCAGATCAGATTTTACCATCTTCAAGCCTTTGGGGGGATAGACAGAGGATGTGTGTCCATGCACACTGAGGCATTGCTCTGGAGACATAAGTCTTCACATTCAAGAGCCCCAGTCTTTATATTTGCTGAATTAATAACATAAGTGACTTTGTTACTTGGAAGATTGAACAATAATGTTTACATTAAACTTGACACAATGCAGGGGGTAAATATTTTCTAAATTGTCAAAGCATCAAATATCCAGTATATATTTGATTTTATATTTATGTAAACTCTCTATGTGTTCTGCAATGTTTTCTAAGTCTCAAAAATTCAAATAAAATATATGACTTTTATGTTTAAGTTCCAGTCTCACACATTTAAGATATACCTTTCTTTCATCATTCTTATACTAAATGGTTGTTGGTTTTCAATTTATCTAATTTTAGTCTACTAGTTATTTTAGATACGAGATCCTACAATGACATTTATCTAGGTTTAGATACTGAAAACCATGATGATCCAATTAATACCTATCTCTTATTTGGTATATCAGGATTTCTGTTTTCATTGATTGATGAACTTTATGGCTAGAGTAGTTAACTATAAAACAAGGGGGAATATATTCTGATTCTATCAATTATTTTGTGATCACACACACACATTCAATTCATTTCCACTGTAAAAGACAGAGATGGCAATTCTTGATTACATATTTTCATTACTATTATTAAATGACTATAAAGAACATTAGAAAATATGTGAAATTATACCAACACAAGAATTTGTGAACCTGTAATCTGTAATTAATGATGCAGATGATTCAGCTGTTCTCAATTTCACTTGCTTTTAGCCATCTAACATCCAATTTCATGTTTTTGTAGCTGTTAGGGCTCACCTGGGCTAGTATTCATGCGATGTTTCTATCAACTTTAGCTTAGCACCCAAATTAATTTATTTTTAAAGAGATCTTAAATCAGCGTAAAATGCAAAAAAAAAATGTTTCTTTGAAAAATAGAAGGCATTAAAAATGAATTCAATGAAAAAATGTCTTCAAATTCTAGCTAGATCTTAATGCTTTCTATGTATCTGATCTACTTTTTTAAAATTAAAACTATAAATGAATAGATGCTATAAAGTTATTAAGAAACCACACCAGCTTCACACCAAGGCTTTCTATGAGATGTAAACCAGAAGTATTGATTGGTATTTAAAAAGAGAATAACGTTCTTACTATGTTGTTCTCTGCTATATTTTAAAATTACTTAAAATTATCTTGCCTGCCATCTGTCAGACATGCCTACCATTTGGGGAAAATTGGCCGCAGCATAGAAATATAATGTGCTGGGAATTTTAGTAACTCGGCATATTAATAATATTCATGAGCCTTGGGTTTTTAATTTCAACTATAGGTGCTGGGATAAAGTGCAGGGAATGTTGTTCCATGACATACTGTGTTCTCCATTTTCTTGATATCTATGCAGAATAGAAATCATCCCACTTAGTAAATATTTGAGAATATTCAGGTTCCTTTTGCAGAAGAGCTATCTCACTAATGAACACATTGTATATTAATAAATAAAGTCATTCTAAACATCCGTTGACATCACCAATTCAAGAAATTGTCAAGTGTATAGAAAACCACCAAATTCACATTGATACTCCTATAGTAGAAGATTATATATAACTGTATATGAAAGGATCAGATAGTCATTTGTACTCAGATGCTCTGTCCCCCTATGGTAAAGTGCTACACAAATATCTTGGTTGATAGTGTGCCTTTTCAAAAGGAAAGCAAAAGGATACATTAGCCTATTTCCAACGAAGTTTTTGCAAGCACATCAGAATAAATATAGCATTAGATGGACTTTGGAGGTCATTAGTCTTGTAATTGATGGATTCTTAGTGACTTACTGATGGCTTGAAATTCAGGCCCTAGCAACACCCCGCTCTCTACAAAACAGGTCATTTCATTTAAGTTGGTGGATGACACTGACTAGTGATTTTCACTGCATCTTTTAGACCCCTGTTTTCTGAAGACTCCATTACACTTCTATAGTCACACATATCACACATTAGTATAAGGCAGGCAGATATCTCCTGAGTTTATCTTAATTCATTCTTACAGCTTTGCTTAAGGTCTGTTGTATGAAAGGGCTATAAATACAAAAATATATTTATAGCCTTATAAAATGTTAACATAAAGCCCACCACTGCATAGTGCATTCAATTTTCCAATTATTTATAATAGCAGCACAGTGAATGTTCATCAGAATGTTCACAGTGAAGACCTTGAGTTAGAATACCAAGCAGACAGGGTTGATCAGTAATTAAAGTGGGATCATCCTACCTGAGAACCCCCTTGGGGTCAGGCGCACCAATTTCTATCAATATGGTGCTATCACGTTGTGTCTTACCCATGAGTGTCCCAAGACCCCTCATCTCCTTGTTCCACATTAGTGCGTATTTATCTATCTTCCTTCTCGTTTGGAATTATAATTCCCACTCTGAGAGCCTTGAATGCATCAATAATTATCACCTCTACTTATGTCTACTTCTACTCCACATGGTTCTGTAATTTACCTTGGCCTAAATTCATTGGATATTATTTTTGAATCAGAAATACGTTGTGATATGAAAAGATCTGTACAACCAGCAACAGATTTAGGGTCCTAGGTAGTTTGTTTTTCTCCTAAATCCAGACCTTGGATATACATTTTATAGGAATAAAGGTATCTTTAAAATAAAATTGAAAGAAAAAAGTACAGCTTGCTTGTTTGACACTAAAACTGATCACTTTTTAATGAAGAAGAATTCTCAGAGTAAGTCATCAATATGGATGCAGAGTAGCTATGGTTTCTTTCACACAGGGTAAATTAAATTGAACATCTCAAGGACAAACATCAATAACAGCTTAAATAAACAGAATGTGTTGAGATGAAATGTCACTCCATTTCTATTTCAACCTCCTGTGCAAATGCTCCTGCCAATATGTGGTTTGGGCTTTGGAAAGCAAACATAGAAGTTATTTATTATCTTCTAAGCCATCAAATGGTAATCATTATAACTTATCACTATAAATTGATGAAGGCCAATTACTGCCTATCCTCATAAATCCCTCAAACTAGACTCACATATATCTGCATTTTAATTAAAGTGAGCTAGTACCTTCAGTGTTCTTATCCACCTCCTTTTGACACATGGCATATCAGTGTGTCCAGGAGTCTGAAAGCTCTGAAAACCACCTCTAGAATCTCTAGAATCAGTTTCTACAGGATCTACAAGGTGCTGAGAAAAGAAGTTTTTACAATGGTATGTGGGATTTCCTTTGTATTTCTGTAACTAAACAGCTGTTTCTGAGTTTCTCTAGCGTTGGGACTTAGCTCTGCTTCAGGTCCTTTATTCATTCGAAGTACAAAAATCTACAAATCTTCCCACTAACTAACTTCATACTGCCCTGTGCACATGGAAGTTATGACAGATAAACTCATGTCTAGGTCTCATAGTGGTGCACACCTGTAATCCCAGCACTTGGGAGACAGAGGCAGGTGGACCTCTGTGAGTTTGAGGCCAGCCTGGTCTACAAAGTGAGTTCCAGGACAGCTGGACCCTGTATTTCAAACAACAATTAATAACAAAGAATAAAACTTTCTAAACCATCTGTTCTTTTTTTTTTTTTCTTTAAGCCTCTTTCTTGGGAGCCATTGGGTTTCAGGTGTCCTAGAAGCAATTGGAGATAGTTTGTATCCTATTTCTAAGGTTTTTCTCTAACAGGCCATGTGGCTTTGCCTAAGACACTGGCTCACCTCACAGTTTCTTCATCTCTAAAGCAGAATGAGGCAACTTTTTTCCTTTTAATCTCCTGATTTCCATCTAGTACTAAAAACTTGAGTCACTGATGAATTTACACACGAAGTTATATACCTGCAGTGACACTGTGGCAATACAATACACAGCACTGGGACATTGAACGTTTAATGAAAAGAATTGGAAATGCATATGTTAATCTCCTTTAGATTCTATGACTTATGTCTGTATTTTAATCTACACAGCATCTTTCTTTCAAAAGAAATGAAGATAATATTTGTAAGTCAACTAAAATCGTTTTGTATTGGCACAGCATTTAATCTTTAAAATCACTTCACAGATTGCCTATGACAATGAAAGTGCTGTCAGTATTGGCATTTGATGCAGAGACTAAAAGAGTATATCAAATTAATGTAAACATCAAGTGTAGCAATCTGGGCTTTTTGCAAAGGAGAAAAATCATTTCTCAGTAGATCTGTTTTTCAAGCAAAGGAAATAACATATCGAGTTATTTTTATCTATTATTATTCCATGGCAAAGGACAATACAGGTGGAAAAATTTAAACCCCTACCCTGATCTAGCCCATGGACAAGACAGTCTCCACACTTGAGTGGAGAGAGGGATTTGACTTTCTCATGTACTCTGGTGCCTCACATTTGACTATGTCCCCTGGCGGGGGAGACCTGGTGGCACTCAGAGGAAGGACAGCAGGTCACTGAGAAGAGACTTGATACCCTATGAGCATATACAGAGGGAGGTAATCCCTCTGAGGAACAGTCATAGGGGAGGGGAGTGGGGGGAAAATGGGAGGGAGGGGAGAATGGGAGGATACAAGGGATGGGATAACCATAGAGATGTAACAAGAATAAATTAATTAAAAATAAAATAAAATTAAAAAAAATAAATAAAGATAATAGGTCTGACTGCCAGCATAAAAAAAAATTATTCCATGGCAAAACAATCTAAAACATGGGATCTTAGGACAATAGGATACCTAACAATTATTTCTAGTGATTTGCTGTCTGGAATCTGGCAGTTCTTTTGTTGACATCATAAGGAGTTGCTCCGATGACTGCAGACCCTGGACCTCCTCTGTTCAGTCATTCACTATTTTCTTTTATTAGTACTAATTAATTTATTTATTCACTTTACATCCTGGTCATAGTCCCCATCTCTCCTCTTCTCCCAATCCCATCCCCCATCTCTTCCCCTTCCTACTCCCATATTTATAAGAAAAGGGAGCCCCCCCTTCCCATCCACTCCAGATCATCAAGTCATATCAGGACTGAGCACATCCTTTTCCCCTGTGCCCTAGCATGACAGGCTTGCCAGGGGGAGTGATGATCAAAAAGTAGGCAACCGAGTCCATGTCAGAGACAGCCCCTGCTCTCCTTACTAGGGGACCCACATGAAGCCTGAGCTGTACACCAGCTATATCTGTGTAGGGTACCTAGGTCCAATCCATGCATGGTCCTTGGTTGGTGTTTCAGTCTCAGTAAGCCCCTTTGTGCGCCCTGGTTAGTTGGCTCTGTTGGTCTCCTTGTGGAGCTCCTGTGACTTCTATTCCTTTTCTCCTTCCTCTCCCTTTTCCACAAGACTCATCACCCAAGGTCTGACTCTGAATCTCAGTATGTGTTTCAATCTGCTCCTGAGTGGAGACTCTCAGAAGACAATTCTGCTAGGCTCCTGTCTGCAGGGATAGCAGAGCATCCTTAATAGTGTCAGGGTTTGGCTCTCTCATGTGGTAGGTCTTTGGTTGGGCCAGGCATTGGTTGGACATTCCCTAAATCTCTGCTCTATCTTTATCCCTGCACATCTTGTAGGCAAGGTAAATTTTGGATCAAATTTTTGTGGATGGGTTGCTGTTCCCCTCCTTCTGCTAGGAGTCTTGTCTAGTTAGAAGGTGTCCTTTTCAGGTTTCATGAACCTTGCTACTAGGAGTCTCTGCTAGAGTTCCCCTCATATCCTCTCAGAAGCCTACTCTGACTTAGGTCTCCAGCTTGTCACAGTCATTCACTATTTTCAATTCATGGGACCATGCTCTGTCATCCCAGATGGTTTCTAACCTCACTGTGTGATGATGCAAAGTCCTAAGCAGAAGAGGACAGAGGCTGCTAACTTTCACTGTGGCATGATTGTGCCATCAGAGCTGCATCAGCCTGCTCGAAGGCAGGTCAGAAAGCTATTCCTAGGGGGAAAATTAAAGAAATAGTCTTCACCTGTTGATGACAAATGTAACAACAAAGCTACATTACCACAGAAAGGGCATTGGAAAAAGTTGGTAACTATACCAGTTTGCCATGCCAATGAAGCCATTTCATATTGACCATTTGCAGAAAACAATCGCCATAGTCTTAGCATCTCTGTGTTCAAACACTATGCAATAGGAAAGAAGTCTTATAATTAACTAAGCCCCACATACTCAGAGCTCTCAAAAGTCTTGTAAGGTCACAACTTCCCATGTTTATTGTAGTGCTATTCACAGTAGCAGATATGGAATTAATCCAGATGTCAATGGGCAGATAAATGGATAAAGGAATATGTACATATATGCACATATATGAACTTTATTCAGCTATAAAAAAAAACAAAATCATGTAATTTGAGGGAAAATGAATAAAACTAGAGATGAGTGTACTCAACTAAAGTAACCAGACTTAGAAAGACAAATATTACATTTTTTTCTTATTCCGAAACCAGACTTGAAATAAAATTTAAAAAGCAGAAAAGTGGGAGTGCTATTTAAGAAGAGAATGGAGACCATCAGAAGGAAGTGGGGTGACAAGAGAGGATGATTGGAGTGAACATGAACAAAATACACGACACACGTGTACAAAAATGCCATAATAGAATTCATTTTGCACAATTAATATATACTTATATATGATGAACACTAGTGAGACTATTACTGCATGTTGACCCACAATGGAACATTATTACATCTTCAGCTAGTCTGGACTTAGAATGTGACCAATAAAGAGGTGAATATTCATTGATTTATTAGAAATGGACATTCTAAGCCAAAATGAGCCCCTTAACAGAAACTCATAATGCTGTGTTGATTGTATGTACAAACATAACCCTCTTTAGATTCTAAACCTATTAACTGGCTTGGTATCTTTGCTTGAGTCTCAACATGGCTAGAATGCACAAAGATATCTCATGTGCCTTCTAAATTTTGGCTGTCATTTTCCCCAAAATGATCCTCTTGGCTGGCGGTCAGTTCCCAAGGGGCTGATGACAAGTTTGACATCAATAAACCATCTGATGCTTCTATGGAACTGAGCACTCTGACTTTCCCAAATCTTCAAGATTCAAAGTGTTACCATGTTTGGCACTTTACATGAATGCTCTATACAGACTCTGACTTCAAGGGCAGAGACCGTGGTCTGTCAAGTAGAGATGTGGGAAATTTGTGGGTTTTTATGTTGTTTGTCAAAGACATTTTACAAAACGCTTTGCTCTGTTGCTTGTATTCGTGTCTCATAAAGTACTTCCTGCGTTTGCAAAGTCATTTCAAACTCAACTCTTATTAATTTTTCCAATTGACCAGAATAGCATCAGGTACTCAAATGATGCCCTTTTTCCTTTTCACTCTCTCTTCACACAAATTAGCCTGTGAGGAACCTTCTCATGCCTTACCCAAGAAACTGTACTCACTAGAAACCAGAAAGAGCATTTCCATGTAAGCAAATAACACAGGGGAAATATACTGAGCTGGCAGGCCCACAGGCCAAGATTTGTTTGAAGTTTAGATTAGGCTCAGCCAGGTATATGACTCAATAAAGTTTGTTGATATTAATATTTATATTCTAGCATCAAACCCAAGATTATCCCCTTTGAAACATGTGAATAGTAATCTTACATTAACCCCTAACCCTATGAAACTTTTTAATTGAAACAGAATCCCCACAGTGGAAAGAACTTAGATATGAATTGAAATCCCATCACAGCCATAAAACAGCATCATGCTTTCAAGGTTTTTCCCCCCTTCGGCAGAAAAATGACAATATAATTCATTTGTAGAGTTATAGAGGAGCAAAGAAGGAAATGAATAGAAGGAAACTTGCAGGCTTCTACTATGACATATCAGCCTTATGATACAAGGGCACCTATGCTTAACAGCCTAGGAGCCTACATTGGTTCCCATGAGCTGTAGTTCCCTCACTGGCCACTGTGGAGATCAGGCTCTGTTCTGCTCTGCTGAGTTACTGATTAGGGTGTGAAATATCCCTGGGAGACTGTACTTACAAAGCAGCTTTTGACTCTTTTGTGAGTGTAAAGAGAGAGGCAGGGTGTCATTTCCCCCAAATGATCCTCCTGGCTAGTGGACAGTCCCCAAGGGGCTGATGACAAGTTCGACGCATATATTTGTGCATGTAGATAACACCAATGATGACATACAGGTTATTAACATCTGTGCAAGTAAAATGGTACCACTTACCAAATTATATCAATGTAGACTGGTACATATGAGTGTGGTAAAACTATACCAGAAAAATGAAACAAAACAAAAAGCAGGCCAAATGACATACTGCACAAAAATGCAACACCCTCACCTAGACCACATTAACAGAAAGAAAAAAAAAAGATACCTATCATGACGTAGTAACAACCCTACAACCTGCCATCTAACAACTAGGTGTGTGCATTTATCAAGAGAACTCCTGATGGTCCCCAAGGCTTCAGCTCAGCAAGTTCCCCATGGACTGACACCACTTTGTCGAATTGCCATCTGTCTATTCATCTGTTTGTCTGGCCACATGCCCATTCCAGGCCTGGTTCAGTACCTCATCTATAGTCTATTGCCTCTGTAGCTGGGATTAACACTCATTTCTCAGTTTGGCACACCTCCAGAAGCTCTCCAACTACATTCATTAATAAATAAACATTTACAGTGACTCTCTTTACAATTGTCTGCCTCTAGGAAGACCTTTGAACTCTATGGCCTCTATTAATCTTCCTTTCTTTCTTTCTTTCTTTCTTTCTTTCTTTCTTTCTTTTTTACACATACATTTATATTACTACACATATATACAATAAACTACCTACAGCAAGAAGAACTATGAAACAACGAAGAATTATATAAATGTTACATTCATAGTGTTTTGGTTATTTGTATTTGGCAACCTTGAAGAAAGCATCTTTTCTATCTTTGTACATCTATAATTCTGAAGGTAAATCCATATCTATCATTTCTCATTATTTAGAAACTGGACCACAAATGTTATTCCTTGCTTGTTTAACCATTTTCCCCAATTTTATTTGGGCCCCTACAAAGGTATCATTTTTCCCAAATCAACCAAAAGAAACATTAACACCCCATCTCCCTTATGGGGAGTTGGGTACGTTTTGGTTGCTCTCTTGGGCAATAGATGTTTCTTTTCATTGGGAGTTGGTTATAAGTTATTATTGGTCTTATTTGGAGAGAAAACAAGGCTGGATTAAGGACTCTCTTTTCCTTTATCCTTCATTCTTAGGTTTGGAGATAGGGGTTGAAAAGAAAGAAGGGGGAATATAGAAATATTTATGGATGATAAGTCAAAATGTAGATTAGTGAATCTACTCCTTAACTTAATGCCTTAATTGTTACTCTCAAGGTTATTTTTAATTCACTGGTGTAGAATTTTGTCTATAGATGCAAAATAAGTTTAATTTTTGATACATTGGTATAGAATTCAAATTTAAGATTATTCTTCTCACACACTATATATATATATTTATACTCTAATATGAGGTATTGTACCCAGACAACTCAAGTAGAATACAAGATTTACTTCCAATACTTTCAAAGTGCTAATGCAGAATGTTTAGGATAAATAAGTTATACAAGTTAATTGTTAGTTGGTCAAATAATGGTCATACCAATTACTACTCTATTTTTATCACAAGAATATGCATCCTAGGTGTAACAGATAGATATGATTCTATAAAATATAAGGTAAAATAATTAGATAAGGTCTTCAAAAACCTCAGAGACATACAGAATATGGCATTTAACCATGTTTTTTTTTTATTATTTTAAAGGTTTATTAATCCTCTTGTAGCCATCCTACAAGCTACAGATTGTTGTTTGATGTGTAATGTGTGATTTAGAATAACTATATTAATTAAAATTGTAAGAAAAGGAACCGTGGTTACTGGTGGCCAGCTACCAAAATACATTGGGGCTACTTGGAAAATTATAACCAATAGAAGTGACATGGCTTGTGAAATTTATCATTATTCAATAAATTCTGACACTGTGGAAAGAGATACATCTTTCTGGTTTAGGGTGTTCACAACAATCATGATATATTAAATGGTAATTTTTATATATCAAGTATGTTTTTATTTGGGAATTTTTAAGTGGTATGTTTTTTAATTTCTATTTGTTATTGTTAAGGTAATTTAGAAAAAGAACATGATTCATTATAAAATTACATTATAGTAGTTTTTAATATTTAAGTGTCTAAAAAACAACTCCTGTCACAGTAATATAAATCCATGAATTCCTTCTATTTCAAACACATGGTAGCTGATACTTGGAAGCTCCAAAACACAGTACTCATACAATTGACACATTTGTTTGCATTGTGGGGTAATTCTTAAATGACACTATTGAGTGACACTGTCATTCTCACTTTGTGTCCCAATGTTCTACTGCAATGATAAATAGATGAATCAGGAAAGGCTTGATCTACCAAAGGTGTTGTTTTCTGATATATCTTCACCACAGTGCGCACTTTTGAAGTAGACCAGGTGCCATTTTGAGACTGTTTTCCTCACTTAGAAATTAGTACAGGAATCACTAATATATGTACTTCATAGAGTTTTGGTGGTACATATTTGAAAGCTGATGTCTTCCTACTTATCCACACACATCCACATGTGTGTGTGTGTGTGTGTGTATGTGTATAAAATCTTATCTATATTTTCCAATACTTTAGAGGCCTTAAAAAGTTGTCTTAAAACAAACTATATTTGACAGAATTGAAGAATAAACAAAAAGACTATTTGATGGTTTAAATATTTATGTATATCAAAAACTGAACAAACTAGATATATAACCATTTTAGTTTCGTAGACAGATGCTACAGTTCTTATTATACTATTAAAATATGTCAAGATAGCAATTAAATGGAAAATACAGCCTTATGAAAAGGACTCTTGGTAGTTAAGTCGAAAAAAATAAACTCTATGTTTTTTCAGCTATAAGAAAAATTGGAAACATCTTAGTCATTCTTACACTAACGGACTTAGAGTAGAAACATCCTTGCTGCTTTAGGAATCTTGGAAAACGATCTATGGCCAGTGTCATCTCAGCTCTATTACACTTCTGACTGTTCTTCCTACAGTAGACTCTTCTCATCATGAAGTGTCTAATGTTATCAGACGTCTTCAGCTGAGTATGAGACAATTACTGTTATGATTTGGAAGTTATTAATGCCATGCATGACCTGTTCAATGGATGGGAAATTGAAAGTAAGATGTTTACTTTTATATCTTATTAAGGAGGGAGTTTGAATGACACAGTATTAATTTCATGGAATAGAAAATGTCTAATATAATCAATTGTAACTAGTCCTTCCTACAATAGACTTAGATTCCAAAAATATATTTCATATTACAAAATTACTCAGAAATTGCTGTTCAAAGCCACTTTACGTTTCTTTTTAGACATCCAATGTGCTCAGAACAGGAGTTGTGTTAATCTGGAGTCAGGGGGTGTGATCAAAAGAGAAAGTGAGGAGATTGGATGTGTATCAGTCAAATGAGACGTCCATGGGGGCCAACACTGGAGAAACAACCAACATCCTAAACAGTGTATTAAATTATTTTATTCTTAACATCTTTTCTCAATAAATAAGGACATAGGCCCTCCCACCTTACCTTGGCCTTTTCTATAGCTCTCAGGGAAGTAAACATTCTCACCTCACTAATTGTTAAACATCAGAGAATACATTTCAAGGCAAGCAGAATGAAAGACTTGTGTGCACTGTAAAGAACAAGCTGTACATCCTCAGCCTTCCCTGTGCCCAGAACACACACAAATGCCTTAGGAGAGACCTTTCTGCACACCACTTTCCTACTGTTTTCTCATGGGCCAACAATATCTAATATATCTTCTACAAAATGTCCAAGTAAGACATCCGTACCCTGGAACTCAGTCCTGTGCTGTATGTGATTTAATAGCACAAACCACACCTTTATTGTTATCAACTCATATGATGCCACAGGAAACTCTACTCCTTAGAGAATACATGGGAGTATTTAAAGACATTTGTATGCCACATCTAATTAAAAGGCAACTTGCTACTAAAATCCAGTTCACACAGCCTAGGGATACTACTAGGCACTCACCACAGACACCTTCCCAAAGAAGAACACTATTTCTCACGAAGTCTCCACTGTGCAGGCTGGTGTAACTTCTTTATACAAGTATTATTTAAATGCCATTGTTTTTCATTATACAGTCAAGATTTAATTTTTATCTTACTTAAATTTTTCTTGTTTGCAAATACCCATGTAATATATTGGCTTTAACTTATGAGCATAGATTATTTTTAACACAGATAAATACATTTAAAACCATAAGAAAACCAATTATCTTCAGAATAGCAAGTTTAGAATTTTTGGATTATTAGCATCTGTGCTGAGTTCTGAAAGGAAAGATTATAATGAAGGAAAATAACATGGCCCACTGCTTTGTTTCAGTGGCTGTCTCTGGTTCTGGAAAGCATGAAGTATTGTGGTATCCACAATGTTCTGGCCCAGGATCCAGCCAGTCAAATCCTCAAACAAAGATGTTCATATACTCTCTTCTTGACTCACTTTTGCAATTCTGAAGATTTTTTAAATCTGTCCTCCTCCTTGCAACTCTGAGAGACCTGCCCCACATAATGCAAACATATTGCTCTGTCTTTCTGAGATATGTTTCTTTTCTATTTTTTCCTGGTTAAATCTCATTCATTTTACTTATCTCTGCTCAAATAATTTTCCTCAAAGATATTTCCTCTGATCACAGACTAGATCAGTGTCCCCATCCCCACATAACATTATTAACTCCCCCAGTTCATACCCTTTTTAACAACAATTATGCATTAATTTGCGTGATTCACTCTACCAATTCTAAGTGGCCTAATACTTTCAGGGATATTTCATCAGCAATTGTTGAATAAATAAATAAGGATCAAAGTTATTAATTTGAAGTTGCATTGCTTAGAACAGCCTACAGAATTATTTTGTGACATTATGGTGCAGGATAGCTAAGGTCATTGCACTATTCACACAGCTTCTTGCACAGTTTGGTTTTACAGGGACTTCTTTCAAGTTTAATTGATAGTTCATATTCAGAAGATTCAAGGAACTCTTTTACTTAAAAGATGTGTTTGTGAAGTCAGTGGTTAAAAGTACTTACTGCTCCTGGGTTGGCAGCCAGATACCTCACAAGCACCTGTAAGTCTAGTTCCAGGGAATCCCAAACACTGTGGCCTCTGTAAGCATGTGATGCATCTTGGGTGCGTGCACACACACACACACACACACACACACACACACACACACACACACACA